>JAODAL010003908.1:0-165324 GCA_025379985.1 Phyllomedusa bahiana | reverse complement strand
ACTTTGAAATGGGAAAATTTAAAAAACAGAGTAGCCACACTCCGGGGGGACAAACTGGAGCAGGGTAACCACATCGTGGAGACCCCGACACCCCCGCATTACCTTTTTAAAACAAGCACACAAGATAGAAAAACACAGACTTTCCATATTGCCAATGCTGCAAAGTCCAGCAAAACTATGCAGGAGAGGCTGCTTTCCAGAAAACCGAGTTCCAGACAGCACCCGACTAGGAGAGATGCGTGTCAAGTACACTAAGAATTAAGATTAAGGAGGGTTCACAGGAGGGGAGCACATGTGATCCTGGGTCGGAGAAACCCCAGGCCTCTGCTGCCCACCTCGCCGCCCACGGGGCCCCTCCGGCGTGGGTGGGATAGAGACCAACTGGAGATGTCTTTTCCGCTGGGCAGGCCTAGAATCAAGTGACGACAAAGTGGGCCAGTCCGGGAAGGATAAGTCCCTAATACCTAGAGACTGAAGAACTGGCGGAATATCTGTAGCCGAGCGGATTGTGAGAATCTGTTGGTCCGTATGGATACGCAGGGTGAAAGGGTATCCCCAGTAAAATGGAATGTTCTTTTCTTGCAGAATGTCCAGAAGGGGCTTAAGGAATGCTCGTTGGGCTAGGGTGAGTCTAGAAAGATCCTGCAGAATCCGGATGGGAGAACCTTGGTAAGACAAAGATTTGCGGCGCCTGGCCTCGAATAAAATGTCCTCTTTCATGGCGAAAAAGTGATCCTGGCATGTGACATCACGCGGCCTGGGGTCATCGGGGTTGGGCGGTCTCAAGGCCCTATGAGCCCTATCAATTTCAATGTGGGCCATAGGTGGACGTCCTAGAAGGTCGTTGAATATTGCAATGATGACCGAGAACAGATCCTTGTTAGGAATAGATTCAGGAAGACCCTTAATTCGCAGGTTGTTGCGCCTGCTGCGATTTTCAATGTCATCCAGGTGCTGCTGCAAAGAAAACAATTGGGCAAAATGCTGGGCGACTTCCTTGAACACAGAGGAGAAGGCATTAGAGTTCTGGGTCTGCGCCTGTTCCAGCACGTCCACTTTGGCCTGCAGGGAAGAGAGTTCGGTGCGAAAATGAGCAAACTCCTGTCAGCATTCGTCAGCTATCTGTTTAGCCATTACGGAAATGTCTGCTCTAGATAGGAGTGGCTGTAATAGGTGTTTCAGGTCAGCCAGGGTTACCGGTCTGTCTTCATCTAAAGGCGCCTGTACACCAGTGATAGGAAAAGATAAGTGCGCCTGATCCAATTGGTGCAGCGAAACTCCGACAATTGAGGGGGTCCCCTGAAGACTGTCCGCTGGATGTAGATGAGCAGGTGAGGACATTGTGGCGGTCTCCACCTGTCTCCCACAAGGTGTAGGCTGCGGTCCAGGTTCTGGTGATGGATGGGCGTGGAGCACACCAGCTTGCGGCGATGGTGTTGCATGCGCCGGGGATGCCGCTCAAGACGAGCCAGTGGGCCAGGCAGGAGAGACCCCCGCAGCCGTGTGGAGGCCCATTATGTTGCAGGGTGTAAAAGCCTGGGGTCTCATAATGACAGCTTCCTCTCCCCCCTGTCACCAGGGCAATGGGGGACTGTGCAGAAGGTGGGGGAACAGTCCCTGAAGGGTGAGAGGTCCCAGATGTGGCTCCTCTGAGGCTTTTGGGCAAGCGAGGACCATGAGGCTGGAGAGAATGGGCCACATGGGCCAGAGAGGGTCCTTTCTATGCCCTGCTGTGCAAGCTGAAGTGTCCCAGGCAATGGGAGGGCTGCTGGGGCTGCATTGTCCGGCAACTGCTGCCTGTGGGGAGTCCCCGCGGCGTGCACTGGCAGCAGAGCAGGCGTTGTAGCAGGAGAAGCCACGGCCTGTGACTCACAGCGCGGCGCGCCGCTGTGTAGATCGGCGCTTCCTCCTGCAGATCCGGGCACCAGAGAGCACGGCTGGGGATCGAAGTTCTGCATCCTTGGAGGTGAGCAGGGGTTCCAGAGCCACCGCCGGGTCCCGTGGTAGAGTGGGGAGGGCGGAGAAGAGTGCGCTCCTCTTGAATGGGGAGATCCGTCCAGAGGCTCAGACAGGGCAGCCACGAGGGGTCAGCCATCTTGAGAAGCCGCAGGCCCGAGAACAGGGAGCAAAATCACGGCTTTAACCGGGGAGAAGAAGGTCTCAATTTCCCCCTGTGCAGAGCTGGTATGCAGGAGGGTCTTAGGCCTCTGTTTCTTATTAGTTTTCCCCATAATTGCTTGATAATCCGCTGGGAACGAGGAGCTCAGCAGGATGCGTCCTCACTCAGTCATGGCTTAGCCACACCCCCTTGAAAAGAACTTTTCAAACTTTTATTCACCCGTGTTTCCACACGATGTTTCAGTTCCACAATGAAAGATTTCATTGAGGAACTGAAATGTCATAGATATTGTAACGACTTGCTTGCGTCTAGCCGCAATCTTGGACAGCCCAGGGGATTAATCAGCTTACTTTAGCAGGATTGCCACTTTCTGGTCAGTGGATATGGCACGGGGTAAACACGGCACTCAGACCACACAGTATATTTTAAGACTGTCCTCAGCCAGCTTTATTCCTCAAGCAAGGTTAAATACAGAAACAAAAACAAATTACTGTAAGTCCTAGGCCTTCTGTCCACTGACTTAATACTTGTAGAGACCCTCTCTACCAGTTGTCTGGTATACAGCTGAGCACCACAAAACAGTAGTTCTCCCAATACCAGTCCAGTGGCCAGAGCCTTTTCCTCTGCTCTTCTGCTACTCCAACTCCAGTTAGTAACCATACTGGTATCTGGAGTAACAGGCCTTCAGACACCTGCCAAAAACCCTTCCTGGAATGCAAGAAGGGCCTCCCACCCATCACAATAGCCATTTTGGGAAGCCAGCCCATCTTAGCTGCATATCAGCCATAATAGGAACTAACCTACTGTCACTGACACAAAATAGCTGGCTTCCCCCACCAAGACCAGGCCCTTGGTGGCACATACTATTGCAGGTCTCCTGCTGTAGTACATTCAGTTGCAGCGGAATGGGACCATCTATGGTCTCTCTGCCACATATCCCCTCCCTCTGACAAAGACCGTAGGTCTTTCCACCTTGCATACTCAACCCTCCAGGGTTAAAGCTCCTGATATGGGATACCGCTTCACCTAGCTCACGCTGTTCTTGATTCACCTAGTAGAACACCACATTTTTCACCAGGAATTCTTTTTTTTCCCACACCTTTCCCAGGAAATCATGCAGCAGGTCTCTCTCCCTACCAAACTTTTTTGTTATGGTGTGCATTTCACCGACAAGCAGAACCTTTATATATTTCTCTCTACTATCTGCAACCATCTGGTTTCCATCAGATGCTGAAACTAAATGGACCACATACATTTCAGCTGTGGAATCATAGCACCTGCTCACCTCACAATGGGCAACAGACAGGTGATAGCCACTTTCATTCTCCAAAGATACAGAGCTGGGGCTTGCCCTCACATGACCATGGGTGACACTGGTAATCACAGGAGTATCCCTGGCACTTACTATAGATGGCACAACTCATGCATGCCCTGCAACAAGGATGTCACCACCTTCAGCACGTATGCTGGCATTCACAGGGTTACCACTAACAACCTTTAACCTTAGGGAAAATTTCACTTCTCCCCGGCTGAGTCTAGCAGCCCACTTTCAACAGCTTGCACACTAAAGTTTCAGTGGCCTAGAGTCAATGGCAGACACATTCACAAGTATGTAGCCTCCCTTGGCGACACAGCCTCTCGCTCAAGCTGTGTTTGGAGCCTTAGATTGTCCTCACAGCTGGGTCAACTGCTCCTCCATAACAAAAAATGTCAGCCATGGTAGCAGTCTTTTTCTCAACACAGTCTCTATGAGGGTGTGTCTCCGATAGAGACATCCTTGTTTCACAGAGTTCACAGTCTTTTAACCAAGTGCACAGCAGCAGTAATAGTTAGACCTCCGCCCTTCTAAGTTATATTCCAGCAAGTCCCATATGCGCTTTCACATGCACCAATTCAGCTTGGTTTGTGCCAATAATGCCCGCAACATCCTCTATCAATTGTAAGCACTTGCTGGCACTTGGACCACACAGTATATTTTTAGAATGGCCCCAGTCAGCTTTATTCCTCAGACAAGGTTAAACACAGAAACAAAAACAAAAAATGTAATCCTTGGCTGTCTGGCCACTGACTGAATACCTCTCTATTAGTGGTCTGGCCTATCGCCGTGCACCCAAGAACAGCAGAATTCTTACTGTCCAAAAGCAGCCCAGGGGCCAGAGCCTTCTTCTTAGCTCTTCTCCTGTTCCAACTCCAGGTAGCAACCACACCCCCCCTAGTATCTGGAGTAACGGGCTTCTAATAGTCCTCCAGAGACCAGTCAAAAGCCTCCCACCCATCACTTTAGCCATTCCGGGAAAGTCAGCCCATAATAGCTCCCCCCACCAAGACCAGGTCCTTGGTGGCACCATCACCATCTGTGTGTGTCTATATATGTATATATATATATATATATATATATATAAAATATATTTATTATATAATATTTATTATATATATATATATTCAGATTATATATATATAATATATTCATATTTCTAGTTATCGTTTCACTTGTCATAAGTGATGTACCTCAGAGCTTAATTAATCTGATTTGTAATATTCAAGGGGGATACAGCTGGAAAGTATGATAAAGCAAGGAGCGCTGAATTACTTAGAGTCTTCTAACATTCTACATTATAGACTTAAAAATTTTAATACATTTGTTTTACTAGTGTAGTAGAAAGAGAATACTGTGAAGCACACTTGTCATGAGATCAATAAACTAGGAAATTAAAGAGTTAAACTAATGTATGTATAGCATTCTCAAAATAACACAGTGTGTTTTTCTCATGTTGCAGCATCCAGTATCCTTTTGATAAAACTCTTCTTATTATGTCATAGGGGATGATGCAGAGCCTGCTAAGGCTATGTCTACACTGCAGTGGACAAAAAACGACCTGAAAATGAATTAGTAAAAACGTTCATGAAACTAAGTTTTCTGTCCCCTGCCTGTCAAAAGCAGCTGTGTTTTTTGGTGCATTTTTTACACACGTTTTTGCTTGTCTTCAAGCCTGTTTTTTAATATATGCGTAAATTAAGCCATTGGATGTAACTCCACCCTACAAAAGGAGATATAAAGCACATCATTGCATTTATATGTAATCTTGAAGTCGTTTTACGGATTTTGGCGCTAATAAAGTTATTTCGCATTTGTCTCCACAATACGTTTTTTTATGGATTTTGGCCCTAAAGTCCATTTTTTAACGGATTTTGGTGCTAAGATCTGCATTTTTACGGATTTTGACGCTAATAGTTATCTGGCTTTTGTCACCAAAAATCAATTTTTTAAAGGATTTTGGCCCTAAAGTCCAAATAAGGTTATCTTGCGTTTGACACCAAAAATATGTTTTTTTTTTTTACGGATTTTGGTCCTAAAATACATTTTTTTTACGGATTTTGGTGCTAAGATCTGCATTTTTACAGATTTTGATGCTAATAAAGTTATCTTGCGTTTGTCGTCAAAAATAAGTTTTTTATGGATTTTGGCCTTATAGTCCATATTTTTTATGGATTTTGGCGCTAATAAAGTTAGAAGTATTTTAGTGCCAAAATCCGTAAAAAAACAGATTCTTGCGCCAAAATCCGTAAAAAAAGTATTTTCAGCGTCAGAAGCGAGATAACTATATTAGTGCCAAAATCTGTAAAGAAAAGTATTTTAGTGCCAAAGAAAATATTAGTACCAATCTGTAAAAAAATCATAATAAATAAACTATTTTGTGGGCATACAGAAAGTGCAGATTACCAAATTAATGATTAGCGCCAAAAATCTAATTGTAAAGTAAAAGTATTTTAGTACCAAAATCTGTAAAAAAACGGATTCTTGCACCAAAATCTGTAAAAAAAACCCCGTATTTTTGGCGTCAGAAGCGAGATAACTTTATTAGCGCCAAAATATGTTAAGAAAAGGATTTTAGTGTCAAAATCCATAAAAAAACTTATTTTTGGCGTCAGAAGCGAGATAACTTTATAAGCGCCAAAATATGTTAAGAAAAGGATTTTAACACCAAAATCCATTAAAAAAATGGAATCTGGCGGTAAAATCCGTAAAAAATAGTATTTTCAGCGTCAGCAGAGAGATAACTTTATTAGCGTCAAAATATGTTAAGAAAAGGATTTTAGCACCAAAATCCGTTAACCCCTTAAGCCGAACGCCTGAAAAGTAGTTAATGACCAGAACATTTTTTTAGTTTTGGCCTCCTTGCGTTTAAACAGTTGTAACTTTTTTATTTTTTCAATGACGCAGTTGGATGAGGCCTCGTTTTATTCGAGACAAGTTGTACTTTATAAGGGAATAGTTTAAGTACACTTATAAATAATTGCAGTATTTTTAATTTTTTTTTATTTAAAAAAAATTTTTTTTGTTTTTTTAATTTTTTTTTTACACCATTCACATTTCACACTTAATAACTTGTTAGATTAATTCTACAGGTTATTACGGTCATGTGGATACCAAATATGTGTAGGTTTTTTTGTGCGTATAATTTATGTACAATTATTTTTTATTAAATATTTATTTTTATTTTATTATTTATTTTTTTTATTCTTTTTTTTACACTTTTTATGGTTTTTTTGTACTTTTTTTTTGACTCCCATGAAGGGAGAACTGTTTAACATTTTTTTTTATTTTTTTTTTTACACTTAGTAATGTATTAGCATATTCATATATGCTAATACATGCTAATCTGTGTCAGTCTGACACAGGCAGTGATTAGGACAGCACACAGTGCATCCTAATCACTGGCTTCTTACACAGACAACTCTGGGGCCATGCTAGGTCCCCAGAGCTGACTGTGCAGCCGGTCCCTGAGCTCTGTCGGGTGACCGGGCGTTCCGATCACCCGACAGAGCAGGGGATCCCTTTGATTGCGCTGCGGTAACGCACCGCCGCAATCAAAGGGTTAAAGCATCGGGTTGCGGAGTTTCCTCCGCTCCCCGATGCCTGCAGGGAGATGCTCTGGGATCGGGGCTGTGTAGTTCAGCCCCGATCCTAGCGCAGCTGCGGCGCCGGGCGCCGCAAACCCCGATGTCTGCAGCGACGTCAAAAGACGTCGCTGCAGACGAACGACCCGCACCGGCCGCCGTCAAAAGACGGTGCGCGGTCGTTAAGGGGTTAAAAAACGGATTCTGACACCAAAATCTGTAAAAAACTTATTTTTAGCGAAAAAAATAAGAAGTCCTATAGGTGGGACTTGGGTCTCCTGAGAGGGTTTTCATTGAAAAATCGCGGCAAAAAATGCAGCGAAAACGCGCCAAAAGACGTCCGGCGCTTTACATAGACTCCTGTAGTAAATTTTCTGCCCTGCTCTGGCATTTTTTAGAACATGTTGCAAAATACGACCAATAAAAAAAAAACGAGCAGAAAAAAGAAGCTCAGTGTAGACAGCAGGAGGGTTTTACATTAGAAGTCTATGGGAGATGATTTCAGTCGTTTTTCCAGCGTTTTTCGAAAACGAAAAACTCTGAAAAAACTGACGTTTTTCTGTTCAGTGTAGACATAGCCTAAAAGTTTAACTTGGAATTATTGCTGTTTAGGAACTTAGGAACTAGATGTATCAGCAGCTCTGAGGGACTGATAGCGATAGCTGGTGGGAAGATGCAAAAGCTTTTACATTAGGTAATTCAATGGACCGACCAAATCATCTTATGGAGTTGGTGCATTGATGACAGCATCAACTAAACATGATTAAAAATGACTTTCCTTGACCGTAAAGGGTTATTCCTATTTCATCCATTTATGGCATATCACGGTTTGGAAATAGGGGTTAGTTCTAGAGGAAAGCTGATAGGCCTTTCAATAAGGTACATAATAAAGTCAGGTTATTTTGAAATAATGACATTTTAGGTAATTCCTCATGTTTGATATTTTTTCAGCATGCAGTCTGGCCTTTTACAGTTGGGAAGTTTGTGATGACAGTAACTTGGTATATTACACGTGATACAAGACTGTAATCCAATAGAAGCCTATTTATGTGCAAAGATAATGCCATGTAGCCCAACCCCCCCTCTTTAGGGAGTGGAGGGAGGGACTGCTTTAGCAGCATTTTGCACTTATGCAATCTTATTTTCAGTGCACAGTGGGTTTTTTTAGTATTCTGTGGTGAACTGCCATTTAAGACTGTATTTGCCAGTATGGAGATATGGGATGTTTTGGTGCTGGACAGCTCGCCAAATTGAATAGTAGCGGTGTTACCAATTGCCTGTAATGTCAGCACAGCAGCAACAGTTTGACACCCTATATATAACAAAAAATAAAAAAAAATTGTGCAGGTATGATATTAAGATAGCCACTCCCCTGATGCATAGAAGGTGTGTGAGTGGTAGGTCTATTAGCACTTTACACATGTGGAACCCTCCCATATAGCATTGTGGCTGCTCTGAGTCCTATTGGGAACTAGTTCCTGACCTACCTGGGGATCAGAAGGTAACGCGTCTATTCTTCTGTGATTTAGATTGAATTTTTGTTCCAAAAATATGTCCTCCTTTAGTAAATGAGCAATATAGTCCACCCCCAGAAATGACCATGATAAGATAACAAAAATGGGAATCCAAGAATTTAGCATGATCCACCTTTTATAGACGGAAATTTTTTTAAACTCCCTAATGGCTATTTCAACTCATAGCAAAGAAGTCAATGGATTAGTAAGCACCAAAATGACATCAGCATATAATCCCATTTTATGCTCATAGAAATAAACCCACCTACAAAACACTAATTTCAGGATCCTAGTAAACCTGAGGTGCCACTGTTTCTATAACCAATATAAAAATCATAGGTGAAAGAAATTGGACATGGTTAGTTCCATTTGTACCCTGAAATTTAGGTGATCAGATCTGAGGCCATATTTGCCACTTAACCCAAATTTATGTTATGTTTGTGAGAGATTCTTCTCGGGGAACCTATCCAAAGCCTTTTAGCATCAAGAGATATAAAGACCATTGTGGTGGCTTTAATCTTATTAGCAGAGTTATCATATGATGGTTATCATAAGTATTTCCTCTTTACAATCTCCTCTTCACCAAAATTCATCAATGTAATAAATTTTATCACCCTATCGCTATTTAATAGTAAAATCGGGTAAGTTACTTATATGGTCTGGTTGTTTACCTGGGTTGGGTCTGTTCCCATGTCATATAAATTTTAGGGCATATGAAAGAAAAAAAAATGATATCCAGGGTTCAGGATGCCAAATCATCTTTTAGATTTTCAATAGAGCTCTGAGTGTACACACCACATCATTATATAAACAAGGAGGGAAAGGGTAGACTTTGGCACAATATACTTATCTACATTCTTTACTAAGTTTTAAAGTTCAGTCTACACCCCCTCACCTCATTGTATCCCTCTTATTCCTAAACAGAGTGTAAAGTCATTAATAGATAAGACTTAGGCTCCAATATAATGAAATGGAAAAATGTCTAACTTTCAACTTCTGATATGTGTTCTATGTTCTGTTGTGAATAAAATATGGCTATAAGAGATTTCCAAATTATTGCATTCTTGTTTTCGTTACATTTTACACAGCATTCCAACATTTTTGGAACTGGGGTTGTGTTATTTTCTGCCGCATACTGCTTATCTAGTCCTTAAGAGCTCCTCAAATAGTCTTCTGAGTTGCAGTTCCTATAATCTGTTTCAGATTATTACATTTCTTATAAATTTTGTCAGTAACTTTTGGTGATACTGCTTTGTTTTCTTCCTTACTCCTCATCTTGTGATAACTTATAATATTTTTAATTACCGTATACAATAATTCTCCCACTTACTCTGTCACACAAACCAATAGATTCAAGGTCAGATGTTATCTTGCTTCACAGGTTCCAATGGTTTTTGCAGCTCAGAAGTCACAAAACAACATAAAAGTTTCTTATTGGTTACAAGCAAGGCCATATTTACAGTTTATGTTGTCCAAGGCACCAAGACTGATCATCTCCAATTTAAGGGATTTTTCCACCAAAGTCTATCAACTATCCACAGGATAGCTAATAAATGCATACTGGTGGTCCGACTGCAGACAACTCTGACTATGAGAACAGGGGTTATTATAACCTTGGCTGAATGGAGTACCGGTCACTAGTGTGCCCTGCATTTCTTTTCCTGTCTATGTGAACTGACCTAAGCACATCGCAGTATATATGCTCACATAACACATACTCATGAGCACATGCTTACTATCCAGAGGCTTGTACAGATATGTCAACATGTATGCACATTCACTACAGTAATGTGGGTATAGGATTTTACAAATTTCATGCCCACGTGCCAGTTATTTTTTACATCGAAACTGAATTTTGCTTTTTAAATCTGCAGTTTTAAAATTTCTGTTTGCAGATTTACTGCATGTTTTCCCCATTGACTTAAATGGGGTAAAATAAAGTCTATGTCTACACAGCATAAGTTAGAATGCCTTTGGAAATCCGACGGTGTTTTAAGTTCCCCATACTGCAGTTTTTAGCGTGGGTTTGCGCCGAAAACCGCAGTACATAGAAGTGTCATGGAATCCACCTGAAGATAGAACATGTTCTATATTATAGCGAAGTCCGGCGGTTTAGAAATCTGACAATAGAAAATCTGTGCTGTGTAGAAAACAGCTCAGATTTACTATTGCTGTCTATGGGACACTGGTTACAGTCGGATTTTTGGCGGATTCTAAGTACTGAATCCGCTGAAAATCCAACCAGAAACCAGTGCTGTGGAGATGAGGTCTAACACCAAAATCTGCACAAAAATCTACATGAACTGTTGCAGATTTTAAGTTGTGGAAGACCTGCAAAATATCTGCAGCAAATCCATCCTATGGGAATACACCTTAATTTTTACATGTTAGGACCCTGTACATATCGGGGAGGAAAGTGCATTCTGCTGAAATCTACTTTAAATCACTATAATCACTTTGATCACAGATAAAACGCGATCAATCTTTCCAAATGCCAAGATCATTCCAAAACATCTTTAAGCAAATTGTAACACAGCTATGAGTCTGTGATTATAATCTAAGTACCCAAAAGGCATATTTTCCAGAGCTTTAAAAATTCATAATTGTTTCATTACATGCAGCGTCTTCAGGGTCTAAATTGTTCCTGTATTTCGCTATCACTCTAATGCGTCACTGTGGGTGCAATTCATTTCTTATGCATTCTAAAATATTTCTAGCTGGCAAACATTAAATACTGCATTTTAAAAATGGCAAACATCACCTGGAAAAACACTGATGATCATAAAGTCAGTAAGTCACTAGTATTGAGCAATGCTAATAGCAGGTATAGTGCCATGTGATTTGTGTATAATCATGGAAGGGGTATACATAGCAAGAATGTGATTTCCATCACTGATAGATAAGGATTTTTGGAAATAATAGAATTTGGTGCAGGACCCTTCAGCTTCCCTGATCTGTATGTTATAGTAAATGTTTGTATTTTTAGACAACTTATTTCTAGAACTCTGTGTTGTGGTGTTCCTCTGTTATTTGTCGTAGAAATGTATTCTACAAGGAATAACATGGAAAAATACAATGCAAAGATCTAAAAAAAAATGAATGCTCCAGAATTTTTTATTTTATGGGGAACATATGTATTTACTAAAACAGACAGGTCAGGAGAGCTAACAAATCCTCTTAATATGTTTATTGTAGTAAATCATCTTCCGTGACACTTTATATTTTTAAGCTTGGATGATCTTTCTTATTGCACCATGCTCTACATACTTTTTCCCTCTGCCTCTTGTTCTCCCTTGATAGTGCCACATAACTGTATCTAATAAGAAGATATCACATTTGTACCTATGTGGTCCTTTTCTCATTAGGAGTCAGTAAAGGCAAAATCTTCAGTAACTGCATATTTGATATAACCTGAACTTTCTTTGGCTTCCTTATTCCCTGTTGTCTACAACACAATGCCGGAATCATGCCACAAAAAAATTATTTTGCACTTGGGTCATATAAAATTTTGGGCAGAAACTTTTACAGAAGTTAAGATGAGTGATAACTAAGAATGATGTACAGCCACTTCTATAAACAGCCCTCAATCTCAAGAGAGAAGGTTGCTTTTTCTTACCGTTATTATACTTAGCAGTTCGTTTCGGTCAATTGATCCATTTCCATCTGCATCATATAGTTTAAAATACCACTTTAATTTTTGATCAATTTTTCCTCGTAAAACTAAGTTTATTGCAGCAATAAATTCCAAAAAGTCAATGAATCCATCCTGAAAGTGAACAGAAAAATAAAGACTAAGTAGAAGCAACAAAAAAAATTGTATTCTTGCTTTGCAGTTTACCTTTGTATGCTATTTATGTGAACCATACTATATGCAGTATACATATTAACTTTGCGCTACATCATGTGCTTTATGCTACACATGCTTTATGTGTGCTATTTAAGTCCGTATTCACACTTTTGCCTGTTTATTAAGGAAACTATGATGCATAGCCAGATCTGTTGTATGGCATACCATTGACCCATTGACAACTGTGTCATTATCCATTACTTAGAGCTAAATGAAGCATGATTTCTGAGTCCTTTTCTCCCCTGAAACATAATGGAATCTCGGCATGGAGATGCTAACATTGGATTAGATGTGCTATGTTTTTTGCACAGTGTTGTATGGTATATTATTTATGCTTCATAATGTTCTGTTAGAGGTGTTATAGGTCGTTATAAGGGCTACATTATGTGACTTATACAAATGTACAATCCTATACATGCAATGTTATGGATGCTATGTTATATGGGGTATATTACATGTGATATATTTAGTATTATGTAATATGTGCTGTTACATGTAGAATATTACATATACTATAGTGTGCACTTTGTTACATGTGCTATGTTTGATGTGCATTATGATGTGTGTACTGTGAATTATGTGTGCCATGCTATACTTTGTATAATACATTTGCTACATGTGCAAGGGTAAGTGCACTATGATACTTGTGTTATCTTGCATGTGGTATATTACATGTTCTGCATTGTTTACCTTTACAATTTTTGATACAGGAAAAAAAAATTAAAACAGTATGAAATCAAAATGTAAAGTAGTTAAAGTATTAATGCCCTCAAATGACTTCTTCATTGTTAGTAGCTGGTCATAATTTTTTACTGATTTTTTTCTTTTTCTACTGTTCAATAGTTACCTGTAAAATCCTTGTATTTTAAAAGCTATGCTGCACAGGTAGCTGGTATATACTGCTTACCATATGGAACTGAACGTACTGAAATATCCTAAATAACATTTTTATTTCTGACAAATATGCAGCAAAGCAGAAGTATACGTCAGTTTAACCAGAGTTACATTGGGAGTTTGCATAGAGGGTAGGGAATATTTGGAGAGGATGCTAGAAAAACGAAAAGCCAAGTTGTCTGGGCAGCAAACACAATATAGATAAAGAAAGGCTAAAATAAGCCATCATGATGGGAAGATATCACCTGCAAGTCCAAATTTTCTATTAGTGTGGCTAAAAAGTGTTCCAAAATATATACTTGTTCTTATAATGTTTAGTTGTCTGTAAAAACATCAGAAGGTAAGGAACAATGTTTGGAAGGAGGGATATGCCCTCATAAAACCTTTGCCCCAGGCCCACCAATTTGTTAAAACAGACCTAAGTCTAGGACCAAATAATTGTCTCCAAATTATTTCTGAGACTGTGAGTCATTGATTTATTCCTAGACAGTGGAAAATATCTGTAGCCTTTAAATTACACAAACTTGTTTTGATATATTAAAACAGCACAAATTATTCCTTTTAGCTAAACAAAAGCAAAAACACCCAAAACACCCACCCCAGAAATATCAAAAGGTGACCTGCATTAGACCATTAGAAATTGAGATGGGATATATGTCAAATAATTGTATAACTTTTCATTTTGACAATTTGTTAATAAAATTATTATTTTTATTTGATCTCATTGTCTCAGGATCAGACTCTTAGACTCTTTATGCACTTAAATCATGGTCAACTATAATTCTTATATCATTTTATAAAAAAATATATTTTATTATAGATATTAAAAACAGAATATTATATCTTATTATAAAATTTTTGTCCAGTTATATTATCAGTTGAAATAAATGGAAACTGTAAGGTCAGAAATATGTATTTCTAGCTCAAAGTGTGTTTCGAAGGTTTCTCATACTGCTAGGGTACATTCTACTTACCCTATGTCCTTTTCCTATTAGACAAAGAATGTGCATGGGCATCCATATGAGAACAAGATGCCTCTGAATAACAGACACATATAAGGACTGGGATTATTTGAATATGAAAATGAACAATCAGATGACTCGCCTCTAAATGGCTGGTTATGACTACCACTTTACAGTTACAGTAGGAATAAAAGCTCTGGGGCACAAAGTGCTTCCCTATTAGTTGAAATAATAGTGTATAGTAGTGTACAGACGTGTACAGTGTGTTTTAGTTGAATAAATAATTGTATTATGTATTTAAATTCTTGCAAACAGGCTAGTTAAGTATTTTGTTGTAAGCTTAAACACTAACTGGTCACAAAATGCATTTCCTGTATTTGTTTTTAGTCATTTGATATAGGAAAGATGCACCCCCTTTAGGGATACGTTACATAGAATTACTATCTGGATGCGTCAGAAGGCTCTCATAAAAAAAGAAACTTCTATGTTGGTATTAAGTAAGATTTGTCATTTTTGACTGATAATTTTCCATTCAGTGTCTGGAATTAATGCCAGTAGTCATAAAATCACAAGCAAAGCTCCTTTGAAAGTTTCTTTTGCATAAACAAAATTGTGGATGGATGATATCTCTATGTCTCATGATGATCACATTATGAATAGTCTCACTTGTTGGTCATTATCCATGACGAACAGCATTTTCAGGTATCCACAAACATACAGTATATAAAGGAACAGTGACTTCACATTGCGACATAACGGTATCATTTTCTACAGGTTTATATTTGTCAAAAGAAAATATCACCCCATGGAAAACCAGATTATATGGCTCAGTTCAACTTGCATAATGTGCTCCTTTCATCTTCTTAACAGGCACAGAAAACTACTGAAGGATGTTTATTATTATAATTTAAAAGGGGGCATTTATAAAATAATATTGAATGTTTTTTTGCTAAATGACTGTATCCTGTCCTAAGAAATGTTGATGATGTACATGCATATAATTACACTTTTCACTTTCATTACTGTTTAGAACATATGGTAGTTCATAATTCTGGGAATAGTTCAGATGTAGGACATGGTCCTTTAGTGCTTAAAGAGGTACTCCAATCTCACTAATTAGTTTTAACCACATAGGAAAAGTTAAATATAGACTATTTCCAAATACATTGTAGTTCCAATTTTGCCTAATTTCAGAGTCAAAGCAATTCTTATCTCCTGCTTGTTCACACAGGCGTCCCTAGTTAATGATCACTTCTCTCTGCTCTAGCAGTTGTGGGGCTGGTAACATCACTCCCTGCTGTGTTTTATCTGATATTTTCTTTCTACTAAGAAAAAACTTTAACCCTTAAGGCATGTCCCCACGGCACAGGTTTGAGGCTGGTTTTTCAGGCGGTTTTGCAGACCGTCTGAAAAACCGTCTGCAAACGAGCACAACGGGTTTCTATGGACAACTCCCCCACTGCACGGGTTTTACGCCCGCCGTTTTTTTAAACTGCTGGCCGCCCGAGAAACAGTGTGCATGTTCATTCTTCCGTCCGGTTTTGGATAGAATATATGCATGTCAATGGGAAGGGGGGAGGGCTTTTCTCCGCTCATTGCGGCCGTGTGCGCGGCACACAAACCGGACAAATACCGATAAACCGACCGGTATTTGTCCATTGCCTTGTAAACGGGCGCTTAGAATTATTGACCTTGGAGTAGCCTCGAGCCACGCTGTCAAGTTTTCAAAACACATAGCTGTGTATTTACAAAAAAGAATAACAGAGTCACTTAGCAGCTAACAATGTGCCTTAGCAGAATCAGTAATGTCCTTGTAACTGACATATCAGCTCCACTAGACCCTATTCCTAGCCGTGTCTGTCACTGCTGTAGAACCAATCAAGGCCTGCACAGGAACTTGGAGCGCAAAGAGACTGTGAAGAGTGAAAGCAGCAAGATGACACAACTCCTTTAAGACAATAAGCCCTTACTCTTCTGTAAACCATCTCTATTTTTTGTTTTCCCACCAGCATATGTATGAGCTAAAGAACCATAAATCACCCTCTTTCCCCACCAAAGTTTGTGTAATGTATTAGCTTCCCTCCCAAGCCACCTACTTGTTCAGCAGTCCCTGTACAATTACTTTTAAGTTCTTCCTAGCTCTATCTACTGCACATGTCCCACCTGCTTTCCATCATAGAACTAAATCGCAGATTAGGAACTGAGTGCACTACCCATGAAGGACTTCCTTACTGAGAGGGAGGTGCACATGTATCTAACACCCCATTCACATCATGTTATGATATCGTGAAAAGGGTATCCCAATGTATTCTGTGGCAGGGCCTCAACAAAGCCATAGAAGACTTTAGGGGATACTTAGTCTCATGTTTGCTCTATTTTACACTGGTCTATGATTTATAAGCCAGACATATATAAACTGTATACTTCAACCGTACTATGTAACATGAAACAGAACAAATGTAGTCCAAAAGAGACTACAGTGCCCTACAGTCACCTATGACTATGCTATGGTGTAGATTCTGAAACCTTGTTCAAAGTGGAATGTTGATTGATACCTGGGACGGATGAACCAAAAGTGATGTGAATGCAATGTTAATGACCTAGTTGTGTCTTTTACAATAGGTTGTACCTTCCCAATAAGTGTAGCCTTCTAGTAATTACAGAAAGCCTGTATGCTATATAATTCCCTCAATGTTATTTTTTTATACATATTTCTTTGTTACATTTTCTTTAGACAGTCATTATTAATAAATTACTGACAATTAGCTACTGAATTGTTAGTTGCAATTGGGCATATTAAGAAATAGGGCTAAGATTTGGAGTGTAGGATCAGAACCATCAGGGCCAGGATAAGGCATTTTGGTACCCTAAGCAAGTACAGTCAATGGCGCCCCCCCCCTCGCGCCCCGAAAAATTGCACCCCCTCCCACACTAATTCCTCTCACCCCTGCGCCAGGTCCTCTCACCCCTGCGCCAGGTTCTGTCACTAATTTTCTGCACATTCCACATAGCTCCTTTTCATTTCCTCAGCAGTCACTGCACAATGAAAATCAGCCCTGACAAATTTGCTTTTTCAAAATCACTCACCTATGTATGGCAGTGTAATATCTTGTAAATAAGTCACCAAATAATCCACCTATACATGGAGCAAATATACCAGATGCATGATTGTGACTAAAAAACACTGCTACAAAACCAAGACCCAAAGCTATTACTACTTAAGGATCAAATAATCCTGCCAGACCCTGACCAAACGCGACCCCCACATGTGACTGTCAGCTGTACGCAGACTCTGATTACATATACCACCGCCATACAGTGACCATATAGCGGTAGATACTAGTTGTATGTAGACGCTCTGCAGAAATATAACTTATTACACTGCAGGTCCATTTAGTGACTCACCGGAGACATCATTTCTGATCGTAGTCGTTCCCTTTCCCTTTTCTTCTCCATCCGGTTCACACCTTCATGCTGATTTCTCCCGGCCAATACTCATCCATGCAGATTTGGACACAAATATCTTAGAATCCTCACAGTTCCAGCAACTCCTTAATTATAGGTATAGAAGTCCCCTCAGTAAGACAGGTATATATGCCCCCTCAGATAGGAAGCTTTATAGGTCCCTGCAGTTAGACAGGTATATATGTCCCCTCAATTAGGCAGGTATATATAGGTCCCCATCAGTAAGGCAGGTATATAGATGTGCACTCTGTCAGGCAGGTATATATATATATATATATATATATGTCTCCTCAGTCAGGCAGGTATAAAGATATTGTCCCCTTAGACAGGCAGGTATATAAATATGGGGGCACTCAGGCAGGTATATAGATATAGGGGCACTCAGGCAAGTATATAGCTATTGAGGCACTCAGGCAGGTATATAGGGGCACTCATATAGAGATATGGGGAACTTAGGCAGGTATATAGAGATAGGGGCACTCAGGCAGGTATATAGCTATAGGGGCACTCTCATGCAGGTATATGGAGGCACTAAGGCAGGTATATGGGGGCACTTAGGCAGGTATATAGAGATAGAAGCACTCAGGCAGATATATAGAGGCACTCAGGCAGGTATATAGAGATAGGGGCACAGGCAGGTATATGGGGGCACTTAGGCAGGTATATAGAGATAGGGGCACTCAGGCAGGTATATGGGGGCCCTCAGGCTGGTATATAGAGATAGGGGCACTCAGGCAGGTATATAGGGGCACTCAGGCAGGTATATAGAGATAGGGGCACTTAGGCAGGTATATAGAGATAGAGGGCACTCAGGCAGGTATATAGAGATAGGGGGCACGCAGGCAGGTATATAGAGATAGGGGCACTCAGGCAGGTATACAGGGGCACTCAGACAGGTATACAGGGGCACTCAGGCAGGTATATAGGGGCACTCAGGCAGGTATATATAGATAGGGGCACTCAGGCAGGTATATAGCTATAGGGGCACTCAGGCAGGTATACAGGGGCACTCAGGCAGGTATATAGGGGCACTCAGGCAAGTATATATAGATAGGGGCACTCAGGCAGGTATACAGCGATAGGGGCACTCTCAGGCAGGTATATGGGGGCACTCAGGCAGGTATATGGGGGCACTCAGGCAGGTATATAGAGGCACTCAGGCAGGTATATAGAGATAGGGGCACCAGGCTGGTATATGGGGGCCCTCAGGCTGGTATATAGAGATAGGGGCACTTAGGCAGGTATATAGGGGCACTCAGGCAGGTATATAGAGATAGGGGCACTTAGGCAGGTATATAGAGATAGGGGCACTCAGGCAGGTATATAGAGATAGGGGCACCAGGCTGGTATATGGGGGCCCTCAGGCTGGTATATAGAGATAGGGGCACTTAGACAGGTATATAGGGGCACTTAGGCAGGTATATAGAGATAGGGGCACTTAGGCAGGTATATAGAGATAGGGGCACTCAGGCAGGTATATGGGGGCCCTCAGGCTGGTATATAGAGATAGGGGCACTCAGGCAGGTATATAGGGGCACTCAGGCAAGGTATATAGAGATAGGGGCACTTAGGCAGGTATATAGAGATAGAGGGCACTCAGGCAGGTATATAGAGATAGGGGCATTCAGGCAGGTATATAGAGGCACTCAGGCAGGTATATAGAGATGGGGCACTCAGGCAGGTATATGGGGGCACTCAGGCAGGTATGTAGAAATAGGGACACCCAGGCAGGTATATGGGGGCACTCAGGCTGGTATATAGAGATAGGGGCACTCAGGCAGGTATATAGGGGCACTCAGGCAGGTATATGGGGGCACTCAGGCAGGTATATAGAGATAGGGGCACTCAGGCAGGTATATAGAGATAGGGGCACTCAGGCTGGTATATAGGGGCACTCAGCAAGGGTTATAGGGGCACTCAGGCAGGTATATAGAGATAGGGGCACTTAGGCAGGTATATAGCTATAGAGGCACTCAGGCAGGTATTATAGGGGCACTAAGGCAGGTAAAAATAATAACATTAATACTCACCTTACCTGCTTCCTGGCCGCGTGCTCCTCTTCGCGGCGCTGCCCAGCTGAGCTGCATGGGGCCGCAGCGGGTTCTCAGCGCTATGAGGACCCGGCGGCCCCGCTGTGTCGGACCCGTGGCTTACCGGACCTGAAGCCGGTCCGACACTGTCTGCGGAGCAGGGAGCGCTCGCTCTCTGCTCCGCAGAAGCCCTCAGCTGTATGTGCGTCCAATGGATGCACATACAGCTAAAGAGGATGCCGGCGCTCCAGGCCCATGGCAGCTGCCTGGAGCCCAGCAAGGTTCGGGGCCCCTGTCTGCGCCACTTAGTGACAGGCAGAGGTAGGCGCCATAGGCGATCGCGTACCTCTGCCTACCCGTCGTCCTGGCCCTGAGAACCATATCCACCATACAGAAAAACTAGGCCTATCATAAAAAATTAACTAAGACAGAACATAATTTTTGGGGGTAAATCCTCCATTATTGCCATCAAGTTGTTTGCCTAGATAGTGCTTAGGCAATCAAAAACTGTAAATAGGATATGTATGATTTACCCCTTAATACACCATACCTATATGTTATGGCACCATTAAGGGTGTAAGATGCCCAGTAGCTCAGCCCACTCAGTACCCAGCTTTTATTTTTAGCTTACAGCTGCCGTCAAAGGCTGTTTAACCATTCAAATGCCATGGTCAGTGTAACTGTGACATCTAAGCCACTAGGAACCCTGTTCTGTCAGCTGATTGCTCCTCCTGATGCGATTGGGGAGTACCGTTTGGTTGCTATGGCAGGCGAGGGTCTAATGAAGGCCCATAAGTCTGCTATAACTGTTCTCCTATTACCAAAGTACATTACCCTGCCAAAGTACATGGAATGAAATAGTAGGGACACACTGTAAAATAGGTCACTGTGAAGTGGCAAGTGTGCTTTTACTGTTTGATGTATACTAAGAACCTCATTTACATTTTTTACAAATGTAGATGGGACAGTGAAATTTACAAATTAGACTACTGTGACGTTCATCAGGTTGTACCTGCCCTTACCACTGCTATACTCATTAGAAAAACTATAGTAAATCTGTTAAAGTGGAGGTAACACATTTTTTTATGTTTTTATTCAGCATTTTTGGTACAGTTTGAACAAAGCCAAACCACATTAATTGTATAATCAGAGATTCAAAAACCATTCAATTCTCATTTTATAGAGGAAATACCATCACCATATCTGGTCTTGCTATTTTCCTATTACAGATGGATTTCTATCCAAGATTAACTTAAAGTTGACAGCAAGATATTAATGTTAACCCGCTCTTAAATTAAAGACTGTAGGTACATCATAAGATGTTAGTATTATACTGATATTGTTATGTACGTGTGTATATACCGTGTTTCCCCGATAGTAAGACACCACCAATAGTAAGACGTAGCGGGGAGTTGAGTTTAGGGAGGTCGGACTAATGTAAGAAGTTACCCCGAAAGTAAGATGTAGTAAAACTGTAGTTGTCTGCGCTCGGGCGCTTGCGATGGCCGGGTGCCGACAGGGACGCTTCAGCTATATGCGGCCCCTCAGGGAGGTATAGTGAATGCCGAGTACGGCACAGTGTCCGGGCGATATGGTGAAGGGATACCACTGCGGGGAAGAGCGAGCGCCCCGTGCCCGAGTGGCCCCCGGGCGACCCAGATCCGGCTGTCGGAGCTCCGGCCGGGCAGGTGTGTCATCCGCTGCGGGGGCCTGTGATGTCACCGCCTGTGCCGGCAAAAAAGTTAGAGCAGAGGGGAAAGGGGCGGGGAGGGAGCAGCGGAGATCCAGGTAAGTGATTGTTTGTTTTTTTATTTTGTATTATTGCCTACAGCCTCCCTATACCTGCCTACAGGTGCCTATACTCCCTACAGTGCCTATACCTGTACCCCGGCCCTTTACGCCTACAGCTCCCCTATCCCTGCCTTCCTGCTACAGCCGGCCCTATCCCCTCCCTACACCCTCCCCTTCCCTGTAGGGGCCAATATCCCTTGGGGGCCATATACCTCCCAATAAAAAGACATACCCGAAAGTAAGAAAAGTGGGATTTTGGGGTAAAAAGAATGTATGACGCTGTCTTACTTTCGGGGAAACACGGTACTATATTGTACTATGTTCCATACTTTTTATCTGTTTTTTTTTGCAAATAGTTTCTACACAATTTTAAATGTTACTAATAATGATTTTTTGGGCAGGCCCCAAAGGGTTTTATAAAATTGATAGCGGGGGACTGAGTACTAGGGTGAACCCAAAAAAAAAGCAGGGGGGCCCCCTGTGATTGGAGAGAGAGAGGAAAACTGGACCAGAGGACCTGGAGTGGTTTCCCAAGACAGGGCTCAACAAAAAGGGAGCTTCTCAGGACTTTGATAAGAGTTCTGCAGTCTCAGGGAGATAAGTGAATGTTGAAGTAGTTTCAATAGGCTACAGCCCAGCCCCAGGTAACCAAGTCTAAGAAGAGAAGAGTATGGCACTGGAGAACAAAAAAAACAATGCAAACGGTGGGATGCAGAATATGAGTTCATGAACGGACAGCATCTTCCAGCTAATCAGAAAAGTGAGATGGTTGATAACCAAGAGAAACTTGTGTGCACTTAGAAGGGATAAAATCTCTGCCTCCTGAACAAAGCGAAGTAAAAAGTAGTGTATTTGTAATAGTCTTTTTTCCCTTTTCCCCTCTTTTTAAAAGAAAATTTTGTACTAAGAATACCCCTTTAATGCCTGCAGAACATCCAGACAGGTTCTGAGTGGCCTTTGAGATGGCCCAAGGAAATGTGCAAGGCTGTGGCTGCCACTTTTTGCCTTTTCTACAGTGTAGTTTTTGTGTCTTGTGAGGTAAGAACCCCAAAACCTGGCGTGTCTCTCACTTGGGTTGCAAAGCCATTTATACATTTTTTGCCCGCATCTCTTGAGTCTTCATGACAAATGTCCCAAAAACAGGGTTTTGTTTTGTGACGGAGACAGCCCCCAAGACACAGTGCCCCAAAAAAGTTAGGCTAAATTCCCACAGCATAGGACAAAAAACGGCCGAAAGTCGACCTTTTTTTCCGATGCAGGGGACTGCTTTTTTTTTTTTGTATGTGTTGGTTAAAACCCGTGGTCGTTATTTTTTTTTGCTGTGCCTACAATTGATTGTAGGGGGAAGACGAGGAAAAAAAATCAAAGCACCGTTGTATTATACAAATGTTGTATTTACGCCGGGGCCCGAAGACGACCCGAGAAAAAAAAGACCCTTTGGGGGACAACGCTGTTTTTCTATTTAAGTCTATGGGGGGTGAACTATTTGGGTTTTTGTGGTTTTTGAATCCCAAAACGTTGAAAGAAGATTTTCTGTGATTTCCATGCACAAAAAATCAATCTCTTCGGCGGTTTTAGGATACCCTCTGGTACTCTTCACGCATCATCCTTATATTTACACAGACCCTCTACCTAGACCAAAAGAGTGTTCAGGGCTCAGCGCTATTATTCCACAACATGTCTGAGACTGAAGCAATAAATGCTAAAAATGTTTCATTTAAACTATCATTCTAAATGACCCACATTTGAAGAAAAGGGAAGTTAGGTATCTAGTGACAAATAATCTGCATGCACAATATGTCTTAGGTGGGAGAGGTGTACAACCAGGTGAGTCATCAGCAGAGAAGTATATGAATGTAAAAACAGCATGTCAGTCTAGCAGGACACTTCTATATAATAAAAAAAACATAGATTCAAACCAAGGCACAATTTCCATCCTAAAATATTTGAAACTAATGATTCCTTGGATTAACTGTTTATAGTCATGTAAGACAGGCATATTTTATGCTTCCTGCTATCGAAACAATTACTAATACAGAACTGGAACTGACAAAAGGTCCCAATGACAGTGTTACGGTTCCGGACGCGGAAGTGGATCCACAGGACCACCGCAAGCGATGGGTAAGCCACCCCAGGGAACGGAATCTAAGTGGGCCCCGGGTTTTACCAGACCCCCGCAAAGGGGGAGGATTGTTGCGGGGGAGTCTACCAGGTCTTTACCCCTGATGACTTGCTTGGGGGGGGCACCCAAAAGTATACGTGGTGCAAAATGTCGGAGGTCGTGTCGGGGTCGGGCAGAAGGCAGGGGGGGCAGTATGGTTCGTGGTCGTGGACAGGAGGCGGTCGGGGCAGGCGGAGAGATTCGTGGTCAAGGAGGAAGCGGGGGTACGGTCAGGTAGTCGGGAGGACAATAGGGAAGCTTTCTCGATAGGCAAGGCCTAAAGATCCGGCAGGGGGGGGGCGGAAGCCCAGGTGAAATAGAGGCATGCCCGGCAATTACCCAATTAGGCGCATCCCCTTTTAAATCTCACAGACCGGCGCGCGGTGCCTTAGATCACGGGGGCGCGAACCGGACAGCGGGAGACTGCGGGGGACACAGGGCGGGGCCCCGGGGTAAGTACTGGGGCCCCGGGGGGGGGGAGTGCGCCCGCCCCCGACACCGGGCAGCGGCGGCACTCGTCCCGGGGACGCAGGGAGGGAGTCGCGGGCGGGTCGCAACAGTACCCCCCCCCCCCTTACCCCCCCCTTCTTCTGGCTGGGGAATCTCTGCAGAACTCAGGCCCAAAGTTTTGTCCTCCGGCTCCCGTCTTCCTCGGGACCAAATCCTTCCATTTCAATAGGAAATCCCGCCTTCCTTTGATGGTCTTCATGTCTAGGTCTCTTTTACGTGAAGATGTTGGGGGCCCCCGTTTCAGAAGAGGAGGCTTGATCCTCGGGAAAAAAAAGGGTTTCGGGCCCACAGGCTTAAACAAGGAGCGGGAAGGGAAAGGGGGGAATACGCTTGTGGGTGGGAGCCGGAGTTTGTGGCACCGGGTTTGATGCGGGCGAGAAATTAAAATGGTCCTATGTAGGGGGGCCCCCAATTTGTACGAGGGGATTTCAGCCGGATTTTTGGGCCCGTACCCAGACCTTGTCCCCAGGCGAAAACACGGGGGAGGGTCTTCTATTCTTGTCCGCTTGGACCTTCATGCGTGCGGATGCATGCTCAGAGATTGGCGCGTCTTTTTCCCAAATGGACCCAATATCTTGGGAAAAAAGTACCCGCTCCCCGGCATTTTGATGGTGGGACAATGGTAATGGAGGGGGGGGGTGCGGGCCAGATATGAAAAAGGGCGAAGGTTCCATGGATTCCGACTCAGGGAGTTTAAGGAAAAACTCCCCAAAGAAGCAAGCGGGCCCGTCACCCTGTCGAGCGAGACAAAATGTAAAATTACCCCCAAGGATCTGATTGATCCTCTCCACTTGGCCGTTGTCTGGGGTGGGGTTAGGCGAAAAACATTCCCCTGCAACCGAGAGCAGAGGGCCCCCCAAAACCCTCGAACAAATTGGACCCCCGATCGAGAAAATGTGCGCGGAAGTCCGTGTGGCGGAAAGAGTGGAGAAAAAATGGCGGGGCCAACTGGGGGGCAGAGGGCAGCCCTGGAAGGGGTAAAGTGCCCCATCTTCAAAAAACGGTCCGCGACCCCCAGATGCCCGTGTTCCGAAGAGGGGGGCAGATCCGTGACGAAACCATTGCCACTGAGCCCAAAGGGGCCCTAGGGATGGGCAGAGGCTGGGCAAACCCGGGGTTTGTGGGGGGGAGTCTTGTTCGAGCACAAGTAACGCAGGCTTTAAAACCCTTGATGCCCCTAGCAAGCTCTGGCCACCAGTAAAAACGAGAGATTAGGAGGAAGGTTTGCGTGCTCCTGGGTGACCACCCAAAAGAGAAGTGTCCCATTTAAAAAATTCTCCTGGGGAAAGGCCGGAGGCCCATAAGTTTTCCCCTGGAGGAACCTTTGCAGATCTAGGGGAGCCCGAGATCAGGCGTTCAGGGGAAATTTATGCTGGGGTGTGCCCCCCCCACCCAAAAAATCAGAGACACGGGAGGGCACGGGGGCCCTGACGTTCTTCTCTGCTGGCCGAAAAAAGTATTGGAAAAATTTAAGCGCGAGAAAAAAAAGGACCCCCTGGTTGACGTGGGTTGGGCGTTGGGCGTTGGAGGATTGAAAATTTTTATGGTCGGAGTAAAAAGGGGATGGGGTAGCGTCGCCCTTTCCCGAAGATAACGCACTCTTCTGGGCTAGTTTATAGCCAGCAACTCCCGGTCCCGATGGGTTTTTAATTTCTCTCCGCGGGAGAAAGTTTGGAGAAGAAAGCACAGGTGACCTCTTGCCTTTAGGTCCCTTCTGATAAGAATTGCGCCAGCCCGACGAGGAGGCTCCCCCTCCGAAAAAAATGGTTCTCGGAATCAGGTCTGGTCAGGATGGGGCAGGGCGAAAGGTGCCCCTTTAAATTGAGCAAAAGCCTTTTTGGCCTCTGGCGGCCACTGCCTGGGTTGGAGTTCTTCTTGTAAGTGCAAAGATTGGGGGCCCTCAAAGGTAGAATAATGCGGATAAAACTGACGATAGTAATTCGGAAGCCCAGGAAGGTTGTTAGTCGTAGGCCCGGCCGGGGCAGCAAGACAGCCAAAACTTTGGAGGATCCTCTGTAAAACCCCCGGTCCGGATAACGTAAAAAGGAACGGGAGGTGGTCTGGTGGAAGAGACATTTCTCTAAATTTTGCGTAGAGGTGGTTGGCCCGTAGCCGCTCAATACGGCGGAATGAGAGCGATGAGTCCCCAAATCGGCAGAGAACACCAGAATGTCGTCTAGGTAGACCCCGACACCGTGTAAGGAGATCCCGGAAGATATCGTTCCCCCAAAAATTTTGAAGATTTCGGGGGATTCACAGACCCCAAGGGATGACGAGATATTCAAAAATGTCATCCCGTGTGTGAAAGCAGTCTTCCACTCATCCCCTCTTTATGCGGATGAGGTTGTAGGCCCCTGAGGTCAAACTTGGAGAAAATTTTTGCCCGCGAAGCCGGCCAAACAGTTCCCGTGATCAGTGGCAAGGGGATAGGGTTTTTCACCGTGATTTTGTTAGGCCCCCATGTCGTTAACCCCGGGCCCTAAAGAGCCATCTTTTTTTCTGCACGGAAAAGAAAAAACCTCCCCCGCCGGGGAGGAGGGTTTGCGTATAAAAACCCCTTTGCAGGTTTTTCCCCAATGTAGGTCGAATGGCCCGGGTCTCCCCGGGACCGACGTGGGTAAAACCCCGCCCCCAGGGGACTGGTCCCGGGGGTTAGATATAGGGCGTCATAGGGGCGATGAGGGGAAAGGGTTCGGCCTGCTTTTCCGAGAAGAGTCCAAGTAATCCCCGGGATTCCCTAGGCAAACCCGGGGAGGGTGGAGGACGGTTGGGGGGGAAAAAAGCGCACCCGGGGGGGTGCCACCGACAAGGTTCCAGCGTAGTCCCCCGCGCAGACCTGCCTGTCATCCAAATTTAAAGGAAAGGGGGGTGGCGCTGAGCCCTGGGAGCCCCCAAAAGGATCGAGAGGAAGGCCCAGAGTACGTAGGGGGATTTTCCTTTGCAGGGCGCCCCCCCGTGGAGGGTCACCGGCTTGGTCCTGTACCCGGGTGGGTCCCCAAGCAGTCCCCTGTGACGGAGGATATCACCAAAGGTTCCCCAGCTAACCCCAAAGGAATGGTAACGGGATAAAAGGGCGGCGTGGATAAAGTTCCCGGGAACGGGTCCGGGCAGGAGCCCGGAAAAAAGACCCGAGTCATTCTGTTCCCCCCGGCATAGTCGGGTGGGGAGGAAAGAGTTCTCCCTGGGATGCCCCCAAATAGCTAGGTCGGGCGTTTCCCCGGGCGTTGGGGGCGAAGGGACAGCTCCCCGAAAAAGTCGGAGGGGCCAGTACAGACATAGCTTTGTGCACGTGAGGGATAAATTCCTGCTCAGAAATGTGGGCTTGATCCGGGCCCCGGGGCGAGGGTAGGCCAAGGTAGGGACCCCCTAGGGGGGCCTACCTCAGATCCCCAAGGGGCGCCCCCAGGGCCCCAACCCGCCCGGCTCCCGGCCGCTTTCCTGGGGTGAAGCGCCGGCCCTCTCTGTGACCGCTTCTGCGGAGAGAGGCAAGCGCTCCTGCCCCCCGCAGTGTGGGCCGTCCCGGAGGATCGGGATCCCCCGGTGAGCTGCAGGGCCGCACAGGGGGCCGCCGGGCCTCATAGCGCTGAGGACCCCCCCGGGGCCCCGTGCGCCTCAGCCGGCGGTGCAATGGTGAAAGTCATCGCGAGCTGCCTCTCCTGGGCGCACAGCGGTCCAGGCCCTGCGGCCGAGGAGCTGCCCCGGGGGAGCGCGCGGTGAAGGGGACAGAAGAGGGCGCGCGCCGGGAAAAGGGTAAAATATAATGTTGTTGTTTTTAAGTGCCTGCCTGTGGCCCCCTATATTCTGCCTGTGGCCCCCCCCATACGCCTGCTGTGGCCCCCTATATACTGCCTGCGGCCTATGATGCATGCCTGCGGCCCCCATAAATGCCGCTGCGGCCCCCTATAATGCCTGCCTGTGGCCCCCTATATCTCTGCCTGCGGCCCCCATAATGCCTGCCTGCGGCCCCCTATAATGCCTGCCTGCTGCCCCCATAAGCCTGCTGCGGCCACCTATAAATGCCTGCTGTGGCCCCCTAATTCTGCTGTGGCTCCATACCCTGCCTGTGGCCCCCTTTAATTCCTGCCTGCGGCCCCCTATAATACATGCTGCGGCCCCATAATGCCTGCCTGCGGCCCACTATAATGCCAGCCTGGGCCCCCTATATTCAGCCTGTGGCCCCCATACGCCTGCCTGTGGCCCCCTATATCATGCCTGTTGCCCTAGATCCTGTCCTGTGGCACTATAATCACTGCCTGCGGCCCCCTATAATGCCTGCCTGGTGCCCCCTATATGCCTCTGCCTGGTGCCCTATATGCCTGCCTGGTGCCCCATATAAGCCTGCCTGATGCCCCCATACACTGTCTTGGTCCCCATACGCCTGCCTGAGCCCCCATACGGCTTCTGTGGCCCCTATATGCCTGCCTGTGGCCCCCGTACGCCTGCCTGAGCCCCATTACGGCTGCCTGTTGCCCCTATATGCCTGCCTTTGGCCCCCCATACGGCCTGCCAGTGGCCCCCATACGCCTGCCTGTGCCCCCATACGCCTCTGCCTGGTGCCCCATACGCCTGCTTGTGGCCCCCATACGCCTGCCTAAGCCCCCATACGCTGACTGTGGCCCCATACGCCTCCTGTGGCCCCGTACGCCTGCCCTGAGCCCCTGGTACGGCTTGCTCGTGGGCCCCTATATGCCTGCCTGTGCCCCCATACGCCTGCCTAAGCCCCATACGCCTGCCTGACGGTCACATCGCTGCCTGTGGCCCCATACGCCTTGCTGGTGCCCCCATACGCCTGCCTGTGGCTCCTGTACGCCTGCGCTGAGCACCTGTACGGCTGCCCTGAACCCCTGTTTACGGTGCCTGAGCCCCCATACGACTGCCTGAGCCCCATACGCTGCTTGTGGCCACCATACGCCTGGCCTGTGGTACCATTTTGCTGACTGACGGTCCCATTCGCCTGCCTGTGGCCCCATACGCCTGCCTGTGGCCCTATACGGCCTGCCTGTGGCCTTTACGCTGCCTGAGCCCCCATACGCCTTCCCTGAGCCCACCTACGCTGGACTGTACGCCCCCATACGCGCTGAACTCCTAGCTATATATTTGGCCTGAGCCCACTAGCTATTTATACCTATGCCTGAGTGCCCCTAATATTTATATACCTACCTGTCTAACGGACAATATCATATATACCTGTCTGACTAAGGGGACTTATTACCTATTTAATTAAGGAGTTACTGGAAATGTGAGGGGAATCTAAGATATTATGTGTCCAAATCCTCAGGGACGAGTCTTGGCGGGGGAGCAATCAGCATGAAGGTGTGAAACCGGATGGAGAAGAAAAGGGAAAGTGAACGACGCCTGATCAGAAAAGACGTCTCGGTGATAGTCACTAAATGTAATGCAGTGTAATCACTTATATGCCTGCATGGAGGTTTCTAATACAACTTGTTTACCACTATCTGGTCCCTGTACATGGCGGTGGGGTGGTGGTGGGTGGTATATGTCTTCATGAGCCTGTGTACTAGTGATAGTCACATGGTGGGGGTTGTGTTTGGTCTGGGTTCTGGCAGGATTATTTGATCCTTAGGTAGGAATATGTTTTGGGTTTTTGGTTTTGTAGGGTAGTGTTTTTTGTAACAATCATTCGGATGGTAGATTTGCTCCTTGACTCGGTGGATTATCGGTTGACTGTTATTTGGGGTATTTACACTGTTCATTACGGAGGGGAGCGATTTTGAAAATGCAAATTTGTCAGGGCTGATTTCATTGTGCAGTGGGACTGCTGAGGAGTATGGACGGGAGCTATGTGGAATATGCAGAAAATAAGTGACAGGACCTGGCGCAGGGGCGTGAGAGGAATTAGTGTGTTCTGTGTTGTGGGGGGGTATTTTTTTGAGAGCGAGGGGGGGGAGGGAGCCATTGGCTGTACTCGCCTAGGGCACCAAAATGCCTTGTCCCGGCCCTGACTTGATCCACCTGCATTGGGTTCCTCCTCAGATGGTAGAGGAAGCGGCAGTGGAGGCCTCTGGAACACCGGAGCAGGCGTGGCTGACGGCGGGGTCGCGCCAGGTCGCAATTTGGCGGAGAGAGCTCTTCTTGCCTCCTCTGCTAAAGCGCACGTCAATTGCTGATGGCCAGGTGGATTTATGTCGGCTTCTTAAAAGAGGAGAGGATGGCAAATCTTCTTGCGGCCAAGGGTTATGTCCTTGATACTGCTGGAAAGGCCCTTTCTTAAAGTTGTAGCGCGCAGGGCGGCGTCATTCCAGGACAAAAAACTCTGATTGCCAGGGTAGGCGAAACTGTATGGTACTCTCTGACTGAAGTTCACCCTGGCGTTAGGTTCAAGAGTGCCATCTCTGCAGAAGATGCTCGGGATGGCTCCTCGAAAGACATGCGGAAGTTCAGGAGGAGGGTGGGTGGGGGGGGGGGGGGGGGGGGGAGATGGGGGGGGGGGGGGGTAGGCATGCAGATCCGCAGTCACGGATCGCTCCGGTACCATAGAGGTGCTAGCCCAAGGCCAGGGCCTTCCCGGCACACAGGCTGAACACAAAAGCCACCTTGAACGTTCTGACCGGAATTGGTCCCTCATTATCAATGTGCATGGTGGCACTGGGTGAGAAAACCCTGCAGGAGCTTGGGACTCACCGTCAATTTTGGGCAGGCAGCTGCAAACGGAGCTTGTGGTCCCAACGGAGCCAGTGGAACTCGCCGGAGCGGGGAGCGGCCATGGAGGAGGGTGGAGGTTGCTGCTGGGACGGGTACGAGCTGCGTGCACATGGCGGTGTGGGGTCAACTGAGCAGCTGTTGCCCCTGCTTGGCCAGTTGCTGATGAACTGTGGGTCACCACCGCGCGAGAGAGGTCCGCCACACTGGGCAGCGGTACCTTGGCGGGATCCATGGCCGGATCTTACTGTTACAGTTCCGGATGTGGAAGTGGATCCACAGGACCACCGCAAGCGATGGTGTAAGCCACGGCAGGGAACGGGATCTAAGTAGGTCCCGGTTTTCACCAGAGCCCGCCGCAAAGCGGGATGGACTTGCTGCGGCGGGAGTCTACCAGGTCGTTACCCCTGACGTGACTTGCTTGCGGTGGCAGCCGAAGTATAGCGTGGTGCAAAATCGTCAGGCAGGCTCATAGTCGGGGTCAGGCAGAAGGTCAGGGCAGGCAGCTATGGTTCGTGGTCGTGGATAGGCAGGCGGTCAGGGCAGGCGGCAGAGATTCGTGGTCAAGAGATGGAAGCGAGGGTACGGTACACGGTAGATCAGGACGAGACAATAGGGAACGCTTTCTCGATAGGCAAGGCACTAAAGATCCGGCAGGGAGCGGGCGGAAGCGCCCAGGTGAAATAGAGGCAGTGCCCGGCAATTACCCAATTACCGGTGCACTGCCCCTTTAAATCTCACAGAGCCGGCGTGCGCGCGCCTTAGATCACAGGGACGGGCGCACCGGACAGCAGGAGACTGCAGGGACACAGGAGCGCGGCCGGGTAAGTACTGACGCGCCGGAGGGCGAGTGTGCCCGCCGCCCGACACCCGGGCAGCGGCGGCACTCGTCCCGGGGACCGGGGCAGAGCTGCGCCGGCGCCCGCAGGAGGAGTCGCGGGCGCCGGTCGCAACAGAAAGTATGCAATGCATCTGAAATATCACTGCTACTTGCTAATTTTAGAACTCATTCCTGTTGCAGTCTCTGGGGTTTACTAAATGACCATATATTTTGGCAGGCAATAACTCATAGACAGGGTCACAAAAAGTTTAAGCAAGGCATTTTGTATATATACCTGAGATTATTTGTCAATTATCTGTCTACAGTTGCAAGAGAAAGTAAGTGAACTTTTTGGAATATCCCGGATTTCTGCATTGATTACTAACAAAATGTGGTCTGATTATTATCGTAAGTCACAAAATAGACAAATTTTATCTAACAAAACTATAAAACTACAATATCATGTCTTTTATTCAGGTCACTGAGTGTGAGACCTTGAATTTAATAATCTGTAGCTCCCTGTAATGGCCTGTCTACAGGACGAGAATTTTAAGTCAGAAACAACATAGTCCACACAACGCACATTTTGTCGGTCGTCTTGTAAGAGTAAAAAAAACTTAGAACATGTTTATTCTTCCATCGTATTCTACGTGCGGATCCGCGTCCAAAACGACATACAAAAATTTTGGATGTGAATCTGCATCCCAAATCCCCAAAAACCTGTGGGCCCATTTTCTGACAGGAAATCTGGAAAAAGAACCAACCTAGAATCCACATGAAATACTTGTTGACAACCACATGTCTGACATGGTTTTCAACAGTAGAATCCGACAAGTAAATTTTATTCAGCGCATGGATGTACTCTCAAGCAGCAATTGCCTCCAACAAATGTTTCCTGTCATTGCAAATAAAATTTGCATATTATTGGGGATGAATTTTGAACCATTCCTGCAAATGTGTTTTGGTTCATCAGTATTTCTGGGATGACTTGTGCACACAGCTCCTCTTCAGGCCATATCACAGCATCTTGGTAGGGTTAAGCTCAATTCTTATGTCTCTGGAGGTTAGGTAGAGTGTAAACTATATGAAATAACATGTTATTGCTCCATGAGTGATTCAAAGGGGGCAAAGACCTGAGGCAGCAGAACAGCTCCAAACCATGTCAACCTTACCATTAGGCCTCACAGATAGAATGAGGTTTTGGTGTGGGTGTGCACTGTCCTTATCCCTCCAGATATGGCATTGTGCATTTTCCTAAAATGTATACTTTTGTGACCCACCTTGAAGGGTGTTCCAACAGTACAAAATGCTTGTTATTCCTCAGGGACATGATAAAAAGAAAAAAAAAAGTACACTTGCCTCCTAGGCACTGTTCTCCCATTACAACGGCAGTCCCGGTGATCCTCGCTGTAGACTTGACTGTTCATCCTTCACGTGACAAGTGCAGCCACTCACAGGCCGCAACATTTATCGTGCACGTGACTGCTGCGGCCTGTGATTAGCTGCACCTGTCATGTGAACGATGAACGAGCAAAGCTTCTGCTGGGATCACTGGGATGGCCATGGTGACAGAACAGCAGCATGTGGGAAGTTTCTTCTTTACCGTCATGCCCGATGGACAAACAAGAATTTTGTACTGACGGAACACCCCTTAAAGTTTGCCCAAGACCATCTGTATTTTCAACAATGCTGCTATTAAAAATGTTCAATGTGGATTTTTTTTTTTTTAGCACAAATGCACAATGTTATGTTTGGAGGAAAATTAAACAGTGCACATCAACACCAAAACCAACCATGAATCAAAGTGGAAGGTGCATCACAAATTGTTAATGCTTTGTTGCCTCAGGGCCTGGACATTTTGCAATCATTAAGGAGACAATTTCAAAGTTGTATCAAAACATTTTATGAGAAGGAGAATGTTCATGATCTCAAGCTGAGAGACGATAAGTGATGCAGCCAGACAATGACCAAAAGCACACAATTAAATCAACTGAAAGATCTTTTAAATTGTTTCTTTAAGCACCAGGTCACACTCCTGAAGTTTTCTTTGCTATTTAGAAACAATAATCTCCCAAAACAGATCAAACATATGTTGAAAACATAGCAAGCATACATTAATCTGTTAATGAAGGCATACATCTGCATGGCTCCTGTGTTTTTTGTGGTATATGTTTGAAAAATAGCAGGTGGCTCTACATACTGTACGTTGATGCCATTTTATACTCATGTTCTTTTCGAATTAGAAATAGTATGATAAAAAATGATTTATGTCTTTTTTCTACATGTAAATTTAAGATTAATAATTTATTCTGTTTTTGCATGTTTGTCAAATGTAATTTTTAAAAATCGTAAAACAAAATGTAAAATAAGAAATTTCAAGTTGCCTCCACACAATAGAGAAGGACATGGGAATCCTAGTGGCCAGTAAACTTAATTGTAGCAGCCAGTGTCAGGCTGCCAAGGCAAACAGGATTATGGGGTGTATTAAAAGGGGCAAAGACACACACGATGAGAACATTATTCTCCCATTATACAAGTCACTGATTAGACCACACATGGAATATTGTGTACAGTTTTTGGGCACCAGGAAGACAGGTTCAAGACGGGCAACACAAGTAATACAAGGACTGGGTGGACTGCAATACCCAGAAATATTAGCAAGATTAGGGTTATTTAGAGAAAAGACGGCTTCAGGGTAACGTAATAAATATGTTTAAATATATTAAAGGTCAATATAGGGATCTCTCTCAAGATCTTTTTATACCCAGGAATGTATCCAGTACAAGGGGACATCCTTTACGTCTTGAGGAAAGAAAGTTTCTACATAAACATAGAAAGGGATTCTTTACTGTTAGAACGGTGAGACTGTGGAACTCTGTGCCAGAGGAAATTGTCATGATGAATTCACTAACAGAGTTCAAGAAGGGCTTGGATGCATTTCTAGAGTGTGATAACATAACAAGTTATAGTGACTGGTATTCTGGAGAAGGGTCTGGATACATTTCCAGAGTGTTTAATTATATAACAAATTATATTGACTAGGATTCTGGAGAAGGTTAATTGATTCTGATTACCAGATTGGAGTCGGGATGAAATTTTTTCCCTAAAATGAGGACAATTGGCTTCTATCTCATGGGGTTTTTGCCTTCCTCTGGATCAACACTATTTAACACTATTGTACAACACTATCAACACTATTGTACAATAGGCTGAATTGGATGGATGTCTTTTTTTCAGTCTTACAAACTATGTAACTGTAAGCAAGCAGTTTTTGATTGTCCATACATATAATGGTTTGTGTTACAAGGTTGAGAATTATACAATACAGTTCATGTCCACTGGTCTTTTACATGTGAAATACATAGTGTTAAGGTTTTACCAGTAACTGATAAGCATATTATGTGGTTTTCTAATGTGGTTCTCGGCCATGCGACACATACTACTATGTGTACAGGCAACCTTAAAGGGGTTGTATCATTTGAACTGTTTATGCTCTTCAGCTAATTCTCTGAGATTGAATTAGAAATCCAGATGCGAGTCTCTCCTGTCAGCCGACGTGTCCTCTCCTCCCAGGAGGCGTGTCTTTCCTCACTGTAGACCTTTGACATCATCAGTCTGACTGTGCAGTGGAAGCAGAAGGATGTCTGCAGAGGACAGCTATACAGCCTCTGCATAGCTTCAGGCTGACTCCACAAGCTCCTTGCTGTGCTATATGCAGTTATACACACAGCCTGAACTGATGGAACATTTGAGGAATGTACACTGCCCCCCTCCCCCTCTGTTACCAGACAGCAGTCTGTCTTACTGTGTTATATGGAGCAATGCACACTGCCCTCCTCCCCTCCTCTCCCCCTGTTAACTGTCAGAAGACTCTATAACACTGTGTTATAGGAGGGGATCTGTGACTTAAACAGCCAGTAATTGCCCAGATCATTCACCCTAGAGCTGGGAGATGAGTTTACAGCCAGCAGCCCTTGGTTTCAATATCGATTTTAACAGCTCAGAGGGGAGAAAACACAGAGTGTGCAGGCAGCCAATCACAGCGCAGGGGGCGTATTTGGGGTGTTTCCTGTTGGGGGGCGTATCCCAACAGGCTGAATGAAATGTCAGCGAGCCAATCACAGTGCAGGGGCATGTCTAGGGTGCGGGATCCGGCCAGGGGGCGTGTCCCGACCAGCAGAAACAGAATGCAGATTTACAGAAAAGCTCATATCTGCTAAACCAAATGACTGAGGTAATGCAACCCAATTAAAAAAGTGCTTATTTTTACTGTCCCCATAATCTGAGACATGATCTTTGTAGCGATACAACCCCTTTAAGGCTATGTTCACACGAGGTAATTTCGGCGTGCATTTCGCAATGTATTTGCGCTCTAAAACATACGGGATGCGTGACAAAATTACGTAAATACATATATCTCATAGAGAACTATGGATTACGCCTCCTTTCCCTGCTCGTACAATACTATCGTATTGTACACGCGGGGAGATAAGTGACATGTCAATTACTTGCGGCAAATACGGGCCACGAGTAATGAAGTTCAATGGGGCTGCCGAACCCCCCCCCCCCCCCAAGCCGCGGGAGTACGTGTGTATTAGCGCGAGCTCCCGAAAGTACTGTATGCGCCGCAGTACATTGTGTGAATATAGCCTAAGGGTTGGTTCACATGTTAAATTTTTTTACATCAAAAACTCAAACAATTAAAATATGCATGTGTTATGCTGGTGTTTTTTAAATTGAGCCATTGTTAATATGAGCTAATTACCGAATCACTTGCATTAAAAAGAAAAAACGCAAGTGTTTTTTTCTGCATGCGGTTTTGATGCAGTTGAGAAACACATACGGTAATGCATGCACTAACAAAACGTATGAACTCAGCCTAAATAATCACTATCATATATACATTTATCCATCACCAGCTATAAAATATTTAAAATCAAAATATTTTTTCCCTTGGTTTCTAGCTTAATTGAATTGGTTATTAAACTGAAGTTGACTAAACACACCCAGGCTCAGGATCTTCCAAGGCCGTTGAATATAAGCTTAGGGCGAGTTCACATGTTGCAGTCAAACTGCATTTTTTGCTGTAATTACACAAAGACATCATGATACAAAGCTGTGATTTGACCATGATTTGTTAATTCACCCTTAAACAAAAGCTTCCCAGTAATGTGAATTAGGAGAAATGTCCTCAACAAGCAGCACATAGTGCTTTGATGGAAGAAATCCATGAAAAGACCATTAACACAGTTATTGGGAGTTTTGGGACTATGAAGCTATTAATGAAGAGAATGAGCTTAAAGATCATTTAGTTATGCAGTCCACCTTTGAATGACAATAAAACTAAATGAAACTCTAGAGTGTTTAATCGAAATCCTGAACCCTAAAAAAATCATGTGACAAATGCCTGGTTCATTCTAGGATGTCCTCCAATGTTACTGAATTATGAAATACACCAAAATTCTTCCTCAGCACTGTGAAAGAAGTACTATTTCTGCTAAAGGTGGCACTGCCAAGTATTACATAGAGAAGGGGCACTTTTTACTGGGTAATATAGATGTTATATAATTTCTTTTCTTTAAGAAATTATATGATCATTTGAAAAGAATATTGAAAAAAGAAAGAAAATATATATTATATACTGTACAATTACTTTGAGCAGAGAATTTAGTCATTACAGTACTGATACTTGGCCTTAAATCTAGACACTGAAAGAGTTATTGTAGACTATTTCAGTATTTCTTCTCTCAGAGACTAAGCACTATGTTGAAAGCTGACTTTCTTTTATTCTGCTGAAGTACATTTAATCACATTTTGTCCCTGCTAATAATAGGCAATCAACGTCGCTTGCTGCCTTTGTTTCAACTGATAACAGAAGATGTTGTGATCGAGGGACATCAGATATATAGAGGCAGGGCTGAATACAATCCATATGAAATTTAATTGTATTGGGAAAGTGAATACATTCCAATTACAATTTGAAACTGCACTGTAATAGTATAATGAGTTATCTTTTGCAAAAGAAAACATGTAACGTGTAGAAAAATGTTGACCTAAGATTAAGATATCAATTATTATTCACTGTTATACCTATTATGTTGTAAACTTAGAATAAACAGAATATTTAGCTATTGACACTTTACATTAGAAATAGGAAATGGGATAAGCCAATGACCATGAACAAACTAAAGGGAGGAACCTGAAACTTTGATTAAGGCTTAATATCACTTCAGCCACAATAGTAAATGAAGACACAAAGAAGATCTAGAGTGCTATATATATATATATATATATATATATATATATATATATATATATACAGTATTTCGAACCATGCCCACCCACAGTACATAATACAAAATACTTTACACTGTAAATCAACGTCAGCATGGTAGCATTACTGCACATTTTACTCGTACAATAAATACAATCACAATGCAGCCCTGGCAATTTCCAAATGTAGTAAAGATATCATTGTATTCAACATTATATTCTTACCTTGTTCATATCAAAGGTACCGAATACTTGTTCAATGTATCTGTTTGCTTCTAGATTCATACCCTGCAGGCCAAGTAATCCCTTAAATTCATGCAAGCTTAGCTGGCCAGATGGACACTCTCTCATAAATTTACTGTACCAGTGATGTATCTCCAGAGCATTAATATCATCTGCAGATGAGCTGGTTGCACCCATATTGCTTATTTGAGACAATGTTGTGCTTGGCATGCCATTGACAGGGCTCCACAGATTCATCCACTTGTCCCAGTGTTTCCCAAAACACTACTCATATTACCATAAGGATCTGTTTTAAACCTCTTAAAGCTTGTTACAGTGAAAGACTTGAAGTACAAAAATAGAACCACAGTAAGATTAAGGGTATTCTCAATTGGTTCACTAGAAAGAAGGATAACTTCCTAATGGGGATTATTTTTGTTAGTAAAACAGAAAACATGTATGTTTAATCAGCGTGATTAAAAAAATGCTTACTAGACACTAAGGGGCACATGTATGAAAACTGTCTAGGTCTAAGGGCGACATTTATTAACGGGACTTTGAGCCAAACAAACTGTCATAGCCCTGTTCTATAGATGTACGAACCATTATATGCCAAACTTGCCACATTGTACACCAGGCACAACACTTTTGAATGTGCCAAAATGCAGGGGCATCACACCAGAATTGTGCTATGCTCCAAAAATGCGCCAAATTGGCACAAAACTGTTGTACAAATCCATACCTGTTTTAAAGTGGCATGGCTGAGACTTTTGGTGTAGAACGGGACATATTTATAAAGTTCTGTGTGACCCTCTCATACAAACTGTCGGATCTTACACTATTAAAAACAGAGGTAGAACTGGCAAGTCAGCGCTAGGTTCATACATGTCGCCCTAAGGCTTTTTTCATTGCCCATAGCAACCAATCAGAGCCCCTCTTTAATTTTTTTGGAGAACTATATGAAATGAATGGGGAGCTCTGATTAGTTGCTATGGGCAACAAAGAAAGTCTTAGACTTAGAATTTTAATTACTACTACTGCTTCTGAAGGAATGCCTAACAGATGGAATAAAGAGGTACAAACTGTAATATATTTAGGAATACTTGGAATATCAGCATGCAAACAAACTATATCAGCTTGTGTTTGGGGTGTTGACCTCATACCTGCCCCCAAATAGAAAATACTATAGGTATGCTGCTCCAAATAAATTTTTAATAATGTGTAATGAGACTTCAGGAAAGGTGCTTGATGGTGTTCTATATATATATATATATATATATATATATATATATATATATATATATATATATATCTATATCACTGAGGCTAGGTAGAGGTGTGTTAAGGGCTAAGAGGAGAATTGCTTTGTGTGTGTTTCCCTAAATTGGGAAAGGGTTCATAAAGTCTTGTGTTACTCCAAGACTGGACTGGTGAGCTCACCCTGTTTAAGTTCTGTTTAACTGAATAAAAGATGTGTTATGTTTTGCTGTATTACCTTATACTCTGCTGAAGAAAAACTTATTTGGACTTTAACTTTATTATTTGAATAAATTCTGCTTTGACTAGAGCAGTGACCACTGTAAGTTCAACATGGCACTTCATGGCAAAGAACTCTCTGAGAATCTGAAAAAAAAGGATTTTTGCAATGCATGAAAAGGCCCTATGCTATAAGAAGATTACCAAGATTACCAAGTGAAATTAAGCTGCAGTAGTGGCCAAGACCATATAGGAGTTTAACAAGACAAGTTCCACTCAGAACAAGCCTCGTCATGGTTGAGCAAAGAAGTTGGTCATATCCAGAGATTGTCTTTTCAAAATAAATATATGAGTGCTGCCAGCATTGCTGCAGAGGTTGGGGGGGATAGCCGGTCAGTTCTCCACCCATACACCACATACTGCATCAAATTGGTCTGTATGGCTGTCGGAAGTCTCTTTTAAAAATGATGTACAAGAAACCCGAAAGCAGTTTGCTGAAGACAAGCAGACTACGGACATGGATTACTGGAACCATGTCCTGTGGTCTCATGAAACCAAGATAAACTTATTTGGTTCAGCAGACTCGGACAGGGCCACCGGGGGATCGGTGAATCCCCCGGTGGGCCCCGAGCTGCTGTGGGCCCCGGAGGCAGTGCCGCCGCTCCCCGGGGCCCGTCCACCACATCCGGTCCCCGAGTCGCGGGGCTGCGCGGTGTCAGCGGTGCCGAGCACCACTAGCGCTTGGCTCTGCTGATCGCCCTGGCAGGCCTAAGGCATTAGGCCTTAAGCCTGCCGGGCACCGGCCCCTACTTGTGACGTAGGCACGTGGTGACGTCACCTCAGTACCTAAATGGGGCCCTGACTACCTACAGGGGGCCCTGGCTACCAGAGGGGTCCCTGGCTACCTAAAGGGGATCCTGACTACCAGAGGGGGCGCTGACGACCTAAAGGGGGCCCTGACTACCTACAGGGGGCCCTGACTAACTAAAGGCGGCCCTGACTACCTAAAGGGGGCCCTGACTACCTAAATACTAAAGGGGGCCCTTACTACCTACAAACTAAAGGGGGCCCTGACTTCCTGCACACTAGTTAAAGGGGGGCCCTGACGTCCTGCACACTAGCTAAAAGGGGGGGGGGGCTGACTTCCTGCAGACTAGCTAAAGGGGAGACCCTGACTTCCTGCACACTAGCTAAAGGAGGCCTCTAACTACCTGTATACTACCTAAAGGAGACCCCTAACTGCCTGTATACTACCTAAAGGAGACCCCTAACTGCTTGTATACTACCTAAAAGAGACCCCTAACTGCCTGTATAGTACCTAAAGGAGACCCCTAACTGCCTGTATACTACCTAAAGAAGGCCTTAACTGCCTGTATACTACCTAAAGGAGGCCCTAACTGCCAGTATACTACTGCAAGGGAAGCCCTAACTGCCTGTATACTACCTAAATTAGGCCCTAACTGCCTGTATACTACCTAAAGGAGGCCTTAACTGCCTGTATACTACCTAATAGAGGTCCTAACTGCCAGTATACTACTGCAAGGGAAGCCCTAACTGCCTGTATACTACCTAAAGGAGGCCCTAACTGCCAGTATACTACTGCAAGGGAAGCCCTAACTGCCTGTATACTACCTAAAGGGGGTCCCTAACTGCTTGCAGCCTATATAAAGGGGACCCTAACTACCTACAGCTTACCTAACTGGGGGAAACCACCTACCTACAGCCTGGGGCCTTGCCTATTTGCCTACCTACCTAGGGTCTTGTCTACCTACCTGGTAATATAATTGAGAGGGCAGCAGCCCATGTTTGTAGCATTATCTCCAGGGGGGTTAGTCCTCTCCCCACCTTCCAACCCCTTAGGATACCAGGCCTCTAAGTTATGGCTTGTACCCGCTCTCCCACCCCTGGGTAGTTTGTACAGAGGTGGGAATAGATAAAGAGGTGCTGGAAAATTGAGGATTCTAAGATATTTGTGTGTAATTTCTGCAGGAATGAGTTGTGGCCAGGACAAGTCATCATGGCGGTGTGAAACGGATGCAGAGGAAAAGGGAATAAGAACGACTCATGAAAGAAGAGAAAGACTCATCAGATATGACATCTCCCGTGAGTCCCTGATTTCAGGGGTTATTTTACTTCTATATTGGATCAGTGCTGTATTCACTGTAATGTGATGTGACCCGAGCTGGTGTCTGACCTCTATGTGGTCTCTATATGGATGTGTTGTAGGTTATACCTGAGCTGGTGTCTGACCTCTATGTGGTCTCCATATGGCGGTGTTGTGGGTTATAACGGTGCGGTATAGTAGCACCTGACCCTATGAGAGGCAGTGGCGTTGCTACAGGGGTCGCAAAGGTCGCAATTGCGACCGGGCCCCTGAGCCACACTGCTGAGATCCGTACAAGCAGCGGCAGCTAGAACGTCCTGTGCCCGGAGGAGGAAATCAGACACAGGAAGTGGGCGGAGCTTAAGCCTCCCGGTCAGAACAGTGGGAGAGTCAGAGCAGCTACTGCTCTGATCCAGCTCCCAGCCTGCAGCCGTCAGCAGCTGTGAGCCGCCCTCACCCTCCTGCCTGCAACCCTCAGCAGCTGTGAGCCGCCCTCACCCTCCTGCCTGCAACCCTCAGCAGCTGTGAGCCGCCCCCTCACCCTCCTGCCTGCAACCCTCAGCAGCTGTGAGCCGCCCTCACCCTCCTGCCTGCAACCCTCAGCAGCTGTGAGCCACCCTCACCCTCCTGCCTGCAACCCTCAGCAGCTGTGAGCCGCCCTCACCCTCCTGCCTGCAACCCTCAGCAGCTGTGAGCAACCCTCACCCTCCTGCCTGCACAGTAAAACAATAACAGAAAACAGTACAGTCAAAGAGCACATTATATGTCATGATAAACATACAGGGGCGCCTGTAATGTGTAGACTTCAGGGTACTTCAGACTGGCCTGTGTGGGGGACATGCTGGGGCTTGTAGTTCTGCAGCAACTGCTGTGGGACTGCAGGATACTACATTACATATGCTTTATGTTTTGAAGGCTATGTAGTGTAGCATTCTAGTACCTGTAGTTCCACAGCAGCTTCTGTAAAACTACAAGTCCCAGCATGTCTGCCACATAGGCCAGTTTCAAGTACCAGGAATACACATTGCAGGCACACATATGTATATATATACACATACACACATATAGTTATACACCTGGTAGTTGTAGAACTACAGGTCCCAGCAGTGTCAAGTACCATAAGGAATACACATTGCAGGCACACTATGTATATACTATATACATATATATAGTGTGCCTGCAATGTGTATTCCTTATGGTACTTGACACTGCTGGGATTTGTAGTTCTACAACTACCAAGTACTCTAGGGAAATTACAGGTAGAATAAAAAAAGATGTAAAAATGAAAAAAAAAAAATCTAAAAAATTAAAAACATCCCCCTTTTGCTATTTTACAAATAAAATAATCAAAAAGTGACCCATAATTGGTATTGCCTCAGTCTTAAATGTCCAGTCTATTAAATATAACATAATTTACTCCATATGGTGAACACTACAGAGCCTGTGTACACTATCTACCATTATATAATCACTATATGGCGGTAAAAGTGGTCAAAGTGTAATGTTTTAATGTTGTAATGTGAGTTTTTACTCAGTGACAGTACAATGGTTTAATTCAGTCTTTTTATGGTGGTGTTATCTGGCAGTATTATTTGGTATTTGTATATTGTTTTAATTTGGCATTATTGGTCTTAGTATAATGATTTGGTGCGTAACCTTATGGTGGTATTAGTCACTTTATAGTGGTGAAATACAGTGATTTGTGGCGGTATTATTGGTCTTGGTATATTGATTTGATGTTTAACAGTATGGGTTATTAGTCACTATGGTGTAGTGATATCTGGGGTATTATTTGGTCTTTGTATATTGTTGTTATTGGTAATATTACTCTTGCTATATTGGTTTGATCAGTGATATTATAATGGTATTAGTCACTATATAGTGGTGACATGCGGTGATCATGTGGCCGTATATTTTGTCCCTTGTATATGTAGTGACCTGCAGAATACAGATAATTAAATTGTACGGTGTAAACTCCAACAAAAATTAAACCCAAAAAACTGCAATTCAATTTTTTTCCTGTTCACCTCACAAAGAATTGGGGTGGAGGGAAGGGACTGATAGGGGGCAGATGATTTGGCTGTAGAACATATTTTTCTTTGTTAACCTGTTGTTAAAAACTAGTGGTTCACAGCGACCGTCTTCAGGTAGGGGGCCCAAGCTGAAGTTTTGCACCCGGGCCCACAAGCCTCTTGCTACGCCCCTGATGAGAGGAGTTACACTTTTACTTTCATGCTAGTGGTTATGTTAGAAGGTGGTGGGGTGAGTGACCTAGTGAAACGTGGAGGGGGATATTGTATATGGGCTAGTGGGATATGGATGGAGCTACTTAGCCCTGTGTCTCTGATATGTTAGACTGACAAATGTGTGACTAACTTGATATTGTACTTCACATTACAGTTCTGTTTTGCACACTGTATTATGTGGTAAAATGGGCGCATTTATGTCCGGTAGGCCGGTAATATTTTCATGTACAGTAGGGTGGGCCCCCAAGATCAACTCCCCTGTGGGCCCTAGACCCCCAGTCCGACACTGTGGTTCAGATGGTGTCAAGTATGTGTAGAGGCAACCAGGTAATGAGTACAAAGACAAGTGTGTCTTGCCTAAAGTCAACCATGATGTTAGGATTGTCATGATTTGGGACTGCATGAGTGCTGCCAGCTGTGGGGAGCTACAGTTCATTGGGGGAATCATAAATATCAACATATAATGTGAAATACTGAAGCTGAGCATGATCCCATTCCTTCATAAACTGGGCAGCAGAGCAGTATTCTAACATATCGACCCCAAACATGCCTCCACTGGTATATGCTCCCTGTAGGTAGGTCTGTATAACCCCCTTCAGATAGGTAGATATACCCACCCTGTAGGTAGATATAGCCCCTTAAATGTAGGTATATAGGTAAGCATATATAGCCCCCCCATAGGTAGATATAGTCCTCCTGTAGGTAGATATAGCCCCCCCCCCCCCCGGTATGTAAATATATCCTCCTTCAGATAAATATATCCCTCCTGTAGCTAGATATATGCAGGCATATAGACTAAAAAAAAAAAAAAAAAGGTACTCGCCTCTCCTTGTTCCCCTGCCAAGCAGACAGCTCAGGGAGCTAGTTTCCAGTGGAAGCTGCATGACGTCATCACGTGGCTTAGGCTGGGACACCTCTTCCGGCATCTCCTGGGCCAGAAGCACTGCTACATCTTGCCTCATCACCACATCACGCTTCCTACTGATGTGTATATACAGCGCTTAATGAGCACTGCTAGCTTTGCTAGTGTTTTTATATTGAAGCAGTTCTGCATAAGAAAATTAAGAGGACTAACATCCAGTGATGCAGATTAGGACTTATGAATACAACCCCTATCCCAAAACAGTTGGGACATTGTGTAAAAAAAAGCAATAGTTTGAAAATCTTTTATAGCCATATTTAATTCACAACTGAACAAAGAACACATATCAGAAGTTAAATGTTAATTTCAACTAACTTACATGGCTGTGCATAAAGAGGCTTGTTAGAGAGGCATAGTCTCACAGAAGCAAAGATGGTCAGAGGTTTACCAATGAGTGAAAAAATATGTCTAAAGATATGGAACAATTTCAGAAATAATACTCTTCATCATCTATAGTACATAATATCATGAAAAGATTCTGAGAATGTGGTGAGAAATCCATGTGGTCAGTGGTCAATATTGCATGCTTATTATTTACAGGCCCCCAGGTAGCACTACATTTAAAACAGGCATGATCAAGCAGTTGAATGCTCATTCTCAGGAAAACTTTCAGAAATAATCGCTGTCTGTGAACATAGTTTGCCATGAACTTCATAAATGTCATAATGTTACTATATAAAGCATTGGTGCGGCAATATCTGAAATTTGCTGTTCAGTTCTGTGTTCCAATTTATAGTAAGGATGTACTGGAGTTAGAGAAAGTACAAAGACAAGCAACCAAACTAATAAGGGGAATAGAGTTATGAGTTTTGAGGAAAGGTTAAAAGAATTAAACCTATTTAGTCTTGACAAAAGATGCCTATGGAGAGACATGATTAATTTATATAAACATATAAATAGCCCCTTAAAAAAGTATGGTGAAAAGCTATTTTATGTAAAACCCCCTCAAAAGACAAAGGGATACGCCTTCCATCTAGAGAAAAAAAAAGTCACTATACGAGAAAAGTCTTCTTTACCATGAGAACTGTGAATCTGTGGAATAGCATACATGAGGAGTGGTAACAGCAGGAACAGTTGAGAGCTTCAAGAAAGCCATATAAAAGGTATAGATCCAGGCTGATGGCAATTTTGGGATCAGAAATAATATATTACTTTAGGGCAGATTAGTTTTCACCCTATGTATTCCAAAGTATTCATCAGTAGAGGGGAAACAAAGCTTAAAAATTTCCGCTGCCCCTCCCTTCATCCACATCTTTCCCACTCTTGAACTTGATGGACATTTACATACCCCGACAGAATTTTTGCTTTCTTGGCCTTTTTTCAAAGAATATGTGATAACACAGAAACTTTTTTTCCACTCGTGGCTGGGTAAAGCCATTTATTGTCAAACTACTGTGTTTTCTCTTTTTAAATTAAAATGACACCAAAAACATCCAAATTACCCTGATCAAAAGTTTACATGGTGATTTTGGCCTGAACTTTTTGGCCACAACCATAAACGTTACATTTGGAGAGGTGCCAACAAAGCCTATGAAGAAAGGAACACCATTCAAACTGTAAAGCATGGAGGCTGTTCACACACGGCAGCCATTACAGGTATATGAGATTCGGTAAGACTGTTCATGGTTTCTATGGGTTAATAGTTTAACATATGTGTTTAGGGATTTGTATTTTGTGTCACTAGATTTAGATTACCCTATTCCAATTACCCCATACTATTGAACGTGGTTTAATAAGTGGATATCATGAACAGTCTCAATATAATATTATGTTTTGTTTTACTTGAATGAAATCTGCACCGATCCATATCTGTTTTATTGGCTTCTGTGTAACCCTGTTCGGTTACTAATTGGTGTTTTTTTTTTTATATTTTCACTTTTTATTTAATATTTAATAAAAGTAATTCTTTTAAGTCAGTAGTTGTTTCATGTAGTGATTTCTGATAGTTATACTGACTTAATTATATATCTTATAGAAAAGATGTAATGGAGCTAGAGAGAGTGCAAAGATAGGCAACCAAACTTATAAGAGGAATAGAGCATCTTAGTTATGAGGAGAGGTTAGTAGAATTTAACTTATTTAGTCTTGAGAAAAGACGGCTTCGGGGAGACATGATTAATTTATATATATATATATATATAATATATATATATATATATATATATATATATTATATATATATATATATAATATATATATATATATATATATATATTGTGACAAAGTGACAACAGGTAGTTGCCTGTCTTTGCCACTAAGGGGAGCCGTCCTGGTAGAGACGTGCCACCAAGAGCCTGGGCTTGGTGGGGGGAGCCAATTATTATCTGTCAGCAACACTAGGTTGCTGACAGCTGTATATAGCATGGCTGATATCCAGCCATTATGGGTTGGCTTCCCCGGAACAGCTGCAGATGGGTGGGTGGCTGTTCCCGCGTCCCAGGTCTCCAGGTTCCATGTCTGGTTTTTGGCCAGTCTCTGGTTGGCTATAAAAAGCCTGTCTCTCCAAGTGATCGGGGGCGTGGCCTGCTACCGGGAAGTTGGAGCAACAGAGCTGGAGGGAAGCTCTTGCCCAGTGGCTTGAGAGAAGCCAAGAACCAGTGGAGGCTGGTGACGTGAGTGCTGGTGGTACTGGACGCTAGGTCCAGGCCACGGATAGAGAGGTAACACAATATATGTTTAGTTAGTGGCTGGACGGCCAGGGTTTGTTTTGTACGTTTTGGTATACGGCTGTATGTTTAACCTGTGCATGAATAAAACAGGCTGAAGCCAGAAAGAAGCCTGTGTCGGTGTGCCATTCGCTTACCAAAGCGGCAATCCCGTGAGCAAAAGTACCCCCAGGACGGTCCAAGATGGCGTCCGAAGACATGTGAGTTGTCACAATTGGTGGAGGATGCGGGCAGTCTTGGCACAAGAGTTGGCGCAGTTTTGGCACGAAGTTGTACCTGAAGTGGTGCAAGTGAAGTCTGGCCACAGCGAGATTTAAAGGGCCAGAAGCCTAAAATTGGTGCTGATAAAAGAGACTGTGTTCAGTAGGAGAAAGACTGTTGGTGAAATTTTTGTTTGGCCATGGAGGAACTCCTTGCCAAGCTGTTGCAGTCTATGAAGGAGTCTGAGCAGCTGACTGCCACCATGCGAGAGGAGAATCAGAAACTCCGGGCAGAGCTTGAGGCTGACCAGCGAGAAAGTCATTTAAGGCTCCAGAAACTGCTGAAGACCGGGAGAGAGGCTGTGTCACAGATGAGGTCTGCAGAGGAGGACTTGAGGGCCCGAAGTGCTGTGCGGAGGGCGATGTGGAAGATGGCAGCAGGGGAAGACGTGGAGGTCTTCCTTGAAGCTTTTGAGCGGGTAGCTGTCAGCGAGAGGCTACCACCAGAGCAGTGGGCAGATGTCCTGGCGCCCTATCTAACTGGCAGACCCCAGAGGGTGTACTGTGATTTGTCTGTGCAAGACACAAGAGACTATCCCAGACTGAAGATGGGAATTTTCGCCAGTCTGGGGTTAACAAGGACTGTTTGTGTGCAGGAGGATGCAAAGCCAGAAGTGGGGAAAGCCGTTGCTACGGGCAACCAACCTGACGACTGCTTGAGCGGAGGTCCTGTGACCAGGAGGCCGTGTCGTCCACCAAAGGAGTCCACTTCAGGAGACACGGAGTTACTGAGGGAACTACGTGCTGCCATTGCCATGGGCAACCACGGTCATCAGCAGGAGCCTGCTACCACTGTCCAGCAGAGGGAGCCGTGTTGGAGGTGCCACAGAGCAGAGAGTTGTGCTCCTGATTGTCCTCTCAGAAGGAGGCCAGAGAGGATGCAGCTACAAGCCTGGGAGCTCCAGGTGGATGCAGCCCCACCCATGGCTGACAAGAACAGTGAGCAGGAGAAGTCCAGACTGAACTCAGACATCAGACCCGGTAAGACTGTTCCTGTTATGTATGAAACGGGTTTTGAGACTGTCTATCAAGTCCAGGATGCATGTGGTGGTTACCAGGGTGGGACTGGAGGTCATGCACATGATCTGTATGAGGACTTGGCTGGGCTAAACAGAGGCCTGAATATGCTGACAAGCCAGAAGAGTCCTGAGAGCAGTGGACTTGCAGAGTCTGATGAACTTAATGGCTATGACCTATATGCAATGGTGTCTGTTGAAAATGCCAGGAATATAGCTAACCTGCCTGTGATCCATAAGCAGGTCACACAGCTTGAGCAGGGGGAGGGGAGCTGGGTCACAGAGTTGGCTCCAGTTACTGTGTCCCTGTGTGTACAAGCTGCAGCTACAGCAGTAGCAGAGAGCAGCTCAGGTCTTCCCCTAGAGGTTGGGGTTAACAGTACTGGGAGTATTGCAGAGGATGTGTGTTTTGTGGTGGATGACCATCTGGAGAAATGGGTTAACCCTACAGGCTCAGGTGGAGCTAATGTGGTTGCCCCTAGCAACATGGTGTCCTCTGCATCTCCTGTTGTGGGAACCGGGGAATATGAGTGCGCTACAGTGGGGTGTGATGTGTCTGGGGACCAGTTCATAAAGGTGTCTACCAGTAACCCCTGCAAACAATGTGTACCTGGTAGTAGCCTGCAAGTCGCAGGTAATGTATGCCCAGGGAAGGATAGCCTACAGTTCTGTGCGACTGCTGTTGTTCCCAGAGAGGAGACTTCATGTTTCAGTATGCAGCCTGCAAGTGAACTGGAGAATCCTGGGAATGATTCCTCTCCTACAATGTGTGAGGAGACCAGGTTAATGAGGGTGTGTCCTGTGAGGGATAGCCAGCAGTTATGTTCTGCTCTTGTTGGTCCCAGAGAGATGTTTGCCTGGTTTAATGGGAACTCTGCAAGTGTGTTGCCTGATAGAGAAACAGCTTCCCAGGAAGGTGATTGCTCTGCTGCTGTGTGTGAGGGCTCTGCTACCATGTATGAGATTAGGAGTATGAGTGTGGTGGTTATTGACCATGGGGAAAAACCATTCTGTGAAGAGTCTCTGTTTCAGTGTGGGAATGGACACGACAATGTGTCAGTGCCTCAGTGTAAGGATGATGCTGATTATGCAGAGGAGAATGATGAAAAAACTTGTGCAATGAAAACGTGTGCCAAGGCAGATTTTGGGTACAGCCCTGATCAGTGTATTACAGAGAAGGGGATCTATGATAAAAATCCAGATTGTGACACTGCAGGGAATGAGAATGGTCATGCTGGGACCTGTAGTGCAGCTAAGGTAACTTTCTCCAAGGCTTGCTGTATTTTCAGTAGCTTTTACTGCAGTGGTCATAAGGATTGCAGTGATGGTAGTGAACTGCTAGACCCAGAAAAAAAGAGGGTTTGCTCAGGCGCCAGTGAGGGGCAGGTGAGAGTATTTGGATCCTCAGAGGGTAAAGAGGTTGAGTATTCTCCCTTAGAGACAGTGACAGGGGATGTGCAGGAAACATCTCCACACGTTGCTGCAGAAGATCCGCTGCTAGAAAGAGCCAATGAGACGTGTGCACAGGGGAATATGTCACCAGACATTAATGAAGGGGCCCGTGCAGTAATGTCTGAACAGCGGTTTAGGAGAGGCGCTTTGTCTGCCCAGTCTGATTGGGTAAAACCTGACGTAAGTGATGAGGTTGGCAGTGGGAACCCTGAAATTACTAGCATGCTTGTTATGGGGGCTTCAGTGAGTCCTAGTGCAGCAGAAGTTGTCACTGAGATAAATCAGGTGACAGCTAGTAGCCAAGAGATGAAGCTTCAGGGTCAGGAGATAATCAGTGAGGGCCAGAGACCGTGGGATGAAGAGAAGTTGTGGTCTCATGGTAATCCTGCAGTCAAAGAGGTAGCAGGTTGGGGCTTAGGGGCGCCCCTAGCGGCCATAGTGGATAGTGACCCTGAGAGGGGTGATGTCATTACTGCCTCTGGTGAGGTTGTCAGGAATAGCCCTGTGAATGTCGGCATACGGGCTGAAGGTGGTGACATTGTTGCAGAGTGTGCATGTGTTATGCCACTGGTTGTAAGTGGCTATGACCTGTCAGTTGCTCAGTGGGGGAGGAGTGCATGGTGTGAGCCCACAGCTGAGCTGTGCATGGAAAGTGTTATCTCTGCCCCTGAAGTTGTAGGGAAAACGTTGCCCCAAAATAGGAGCTTTGACCCCGGAGGGAGCCTGGGTCATGTGAGAAAGCCCTACGGGCTTTATCAGAGGGGAGGGATGTGTGACAAAGTGACAACAGGTAGTTGCCTGTCTTTGCCACTAAGTGGAGCCGTCCTGGTAGAGACGTGCCACCAAGAGCCTGGGCTTGGTGGGGGGAGCCAATTATTATCTGTCAGCAACACTAGGTTGCTGACAGCTGTATATAGCATGGCTGATATCCAGCCATTATGGGTTGGCTTCCCCGGAACAGCTGCAGATGGGTGGGTGGCTGTTCCCGCGTCCCAGGTCTCCAGGTTCCATGTCTGGTTTTTGGCCAGTCTCTGGTTGGCTATAAAAAGCCTGTCTCTCCAAGTGATCGGGGGCGTGGCCTGCTACCGGGAATTTGGAGCAACAGAGCTGGAGGGAAGCTCTTGCCCAGTGGCTTGAGAGAAGCCAGGAACCAGTGGAGGCTGGTGACGTGAGTGCTGGTGGTACTGGACGCTAGGTCCAGGCCACGGATAGAGAGGTAACACAATATATGTTTAGTTAGTGGCTGGACGGCCAGGGTTTGTTTTGTACGTTTTGGTATACGGCTGTATGTTTAACCTGTGCATGAATAAAACAGGCTGAAGCCAGAAAGAAGCCTGTGTCGGTGTGCCATTCGCTTACCAAAGCGGCAATCCCGTGAGCAAAAGTACCCCCAGGACGGTCCAAGATGGCGTCCGAAGACATGTGAGTTGTCACAATATATATATAAATAGTCCCTACAAAAAGTATGGGGAAAAATTATTTCATGTAAAGCCCCCTCAAAAGACAAAGGGACATTCCCTTCCCTTCAATCCCCAGAGGAGAAAAGCGTACTTCACTGTAAATCTGTGGAATAGCCTGCCTGAGGAGCTGGACACAGCAGGAACAGTTGTGAGCTTCAAGAAGGGCTTAAATAACTATCTGGAACTAAACAATATTGATGTGTACGTGGTTATGTAAAATTCTGGAGCCTGGCTGGTGGCGGCTCTGGGGTCAGTGATGGGGTCTCCCCTGGAGCAGATTGGTTCTTGCCTTGTGGGTTTCAGAGCATTAACCAGTGGGGATGCTGGACTTGAAATCCTTGTCTCCCCCCCTTCACACACATTTTACCCACTCTTGGTTGAACTTGATGGACACGTGTCTTTTTTTCAACCGTACTATGTAACTATGTAACTATGAGCTGATTATACTGCCAGAACACGACCACAAATTACCTCCACATAGTGACTGAATAATACCCCTATACTATTACTGAATAAAGATTACAACACAAATACCAATATTACCACCATATAGTGACCATATAATGGTATATATGTGTACACAGGCTCTGCAGACTATATATAACCACCATACAGTGACCATATAGTGCTTGATACCAGTGTAAACAGACTCTGCAGACTATATATTACCTTCATACAGTGACCATATAGTGGAAGACACCAGTGTACACAGGCTCTGCAGACATGAAAGTGATTACAGTGTAGTTACATTTAGTGACTCACAGGTGATGTTTCTCTGGCGATTCATTGACTTTCCCTTTTCCCAGCCCAGACCTTCATGATAACTTCTCCCGGCCACCACTCGTCCCTGCTATGTATTCTTCAGCTATGGCTATGGCTATGTACTCTTCAGAATCATGATACCAGGTAGAACCCCATTAGATAGGTTGGTAGGCTCCAGGTAGGTAGATTGGTAAGCTTTAGGTAGGTAGGTAGGCAGTAGTTAGGCCTCAGGTAGGTAGGTAGATTGATCCGAGGTAGGTAGACAGTAGTTAGGCAGATCTCAATTAGGTAGGCTACCGGTAAGTGTAACGCACAGAGGTAATGGATCCGCGGGACCACCGCAAGCGATGGCGGAAGCCCACACCAGGGAGCGGAATCTAAGTAGGTCCCGGTTTTCACCAGAGCCCGCCGCAAAGCGGGATGGACTTGCTGCGGCGGGAGTCTACCAGGTTGCTACCACTGGCGGGACTTGCTTGCGGTGGCAGCCAAGGGTAGGCGTGGTACAGATTCGTCAGGCAGGCTCGTAGTCGGGGACAGCCGGTATGGTCTGGGCAGGCGTCAAAGGTTCATGGTCGAGGGACGGAGGCAAGAAGGTGCGGTACACGGTAATCAGGACAAGACTTCAGGAACGCTTTCTCAGTAGGCTAAATGGCACTAAAGATCCGGCGAGGTTAATAGGAAGAGGCAGGCTTAAATAGGGACAGCGACCGGCAATAGCCAATTACCGGTGCCCTTTAAATTTAACACTGCCGGTGCTCGCGCCAAGGGACAGAGACAGCAGCAGGAGCGTGGCCGGGTAAGTGAGCCTCGGGACCGGCAGCGGGGCAGGGATGTGTCTGCGACCCGGGACGAGGGTCGCAGGGGCATCCGTGACAGTACCCCCACCTTTGCCCCCCCCTCTTTCTGGTCTGAAGGAATTTCTGGATTACGTTACGGTCCAGAATGTTCTCTTCTGGCTCCCAAGACCTTTCCTCGGGCCCGAACCCCTTCCAATCAACGAGAAAATATCGTTTACCCTCTAGTCCTCCTCCAAGATCTCCTTGATCAAAAAGACGTTAGAGGGGGCGTGGTTTGGCATGCCAGCAGCAGGACGCATGTAGAGAAAGCTCTGCTAGGGCCGCCAGAAATTCGAGCCAACCCTTCAGCAACATGAGCCCCAGAAGGACCAAAAAGACACCCAAGGGTGTAGCAGACCACCCAGCAGCTGATGAGCTCATATCCAATTTCTTTGCTCCCCTGGCTGACCTGCATTCGGCGGACGAGTCGAGGCCCTCTTCACCGGCGCGGGCGCCATCTTGCCGACAGGCGCGGACCTCCGATGGAGCATCTACAACAGCAGTGAGTGGCGGCCGCAAGTCGGATCCGGCAGTGCGAGACTCACCGCGGCCTCGGAGGCAAGCAGACTGCTCCTTGGCGCTGACGGAGCTGCGGGACACCGGAGAGAGGTGCGGGCGAGCAGCGGCTGCAAAGAGCGGTGAGAAGGCGGAGACACGGGACCGGGTAGCGAGGCGCCGCCATTACTGCTCGCTATGTCTGGGCAGCAGGAGGCGGGAGGGGAGCGGAGGCTCTCGTCACAGGACCTGGTGAGAGTGTCAGCACGGGGGACGGAGGATCGGCGGGCACCCGTCTGTCAGGAAGCCCAGGAGGCAGCAGGGGCCAGGCGTGAGGGCATAGACTTGGGTGCTGACTCTGATGAGTCTGTGGTGGCGGGACATGCAGCGCCACTTTCCCAGCTGGACTGTGTGGGCCCTTATCAGGAAGGGGTCCTGGCTCCTGTGATGCCGCGGGCTAACAATAAGGGGACCATCCCACCCCAGTATCTGCCACAGGCTCTATCTACGCAGGAGTCCGTCCCTGACCCTCTGGAGGACTCCATGGGGAGCACAGGTCTCCCCGACTCTCCAGGCAGCAGCAGATCTGGCCCATCACCCATAGGCAAAGGGTGGATGGCTAAGGGGTCGCCCTCTGTGCTACTCTCTATGAGGGGGTCAATATGTGCTTCTGAAGGAGCGTCTGGGTTAAATGATGCGCTGGCCAGTTCTCCTCCTCCTATTCCAAGGGATCAAGCCCTTTTATCTCTCCTGCCAACCAAAAGTGATTTATCTGCGATGGCTCAGTACCTCAGAAAAGCCTGGCATATTGACTTGCACGTAGTGAGGGAAGATGTCTCTGCCTTGCAGGGCAGGGTACAGAATCTGGAGTCCTTCCAGTCATCAGTCCAGCGCACAGTCACGGAGCTACAGAGCTCCCTTATGAATCAGCAATCCCTCCAGCGATCCCTTGTAGATCACCTTGACGACCTGGAGACCAGGAATAGGAGGAGCAATATCAGGGTGAGGGGCCTCCCTGAATCTGTTAAAACCCAGGATCTCCCGCGGTCCGTCACTAAGATCTTTAATATGCTCCTGGGCAAAGCAGCGGACTCACATATTGAGATTGATAGGGCGCATAGGGCCCTTCGCCCCATGAGTCAAGATAGCTCCAAACCAAGGGACGTGATTTGCCGGATACATTATTATGGGGTAAAGGAGGAAATTATGAGAAAAGCGAGACTTGCGCCGAGTATTATGTTTGAAGGGACCAGGCTTGCTCTTTTCCCAGACTTATCTCGTCGTACTTTACGTCTAAGAGCGGCTACCAAACCCCTACTAGCGGCCCTACAGGCCCGACAGATCCCTTATCGTTGGGGCTATCCCTTCGCCTTACATGTGAGGACAGATGAGGGGTCCGTCACCTTCCGAAGCCCAGGGGATCTTCCAGCCTTCACTTCCGCTTTAAAATTACCTACTATACATCTGCCGGACTGGGATGCTTTGTCGACGGTCCCCATGAGCGGCCAGGAGGCTGGTCATCTGATTGGACGGGGAGCCTCGGCTGCGTTTGGCTCTCCTAAAGAACAGCGCCCTCAGCGCAACCAAAAACTGGTCACTAGACTGGAGAGGCTGGACTCGGCTACTAAACGACGGCTTACACAAGCTTCCCAATGAGCCTTTCCTTCGGCGATTTACCCTCATTGCTCACCTAATTGTACCTAACTCTTATTTGGACAATGTTGGTGGGGACCATGCTTGCTAATGCGATTTGCCTGTTATGGTGAAAGCTCCTTATAATGTGGTAGCAGTTGCTACTATGTATCCTATGATGGTGGGTTTCACATATCATCTCTGGGGCTATTTAGGATAGCTAGTTATCTAATACTGGGGTTGGTTTAAGGTTAGTTCTCTCACTTTAGTATAGATGTACGTGTTAAAAGGCCTGGCGGCCAGGCGCTGGAAACCTCTGTTGGTTGTTGCTAAACAGTTAAATCAGATCCCTATACACTGGTGGTAGAGGGTTCTGATCTTCCCCAATAGGTGGTTACAGCGGGCACCATGTGCTCGCTTAATGCAGCAAAGAGAGCTGCGAGTATTAGATTGGTATACATGCCTACTTGCCATCCAATAGGCTGGTTGTTGCTAATTGTTTTGCAAATGTTATGTGTTTTTTTACTGGACACACTGGATGCGATCTGACTGGTTGCTGCGCCCCCGCGCCTATTGAGAGCTGCGAGATACTACTGTTGATATGGTGATGCTTAAAGTATCATCCCTTAATGTCAAGGGATTCAATGTCCCTGAAAAAAGGTCTCGGGTCCTTTATACCATGCACAGGCAGAGAGCCCTCATTCTTTGCTTGCAAGAAACGCACCTTTTGGAGGGGCAGCTGGAGTCATACAGAAACAAATACTACCCGTTATGGTGCCACAGTGACAACTCAAAAAGCAAGACTAAGGGAGTTGCTATTTTTTTTCACAAAAATTTGCCCACCCAAATTTTAGACGTTAGAAAAGATGACAATGCTCGTTTTGTGTTTGTTAAATGTAACTTAGGAGGTTACGTGTTTACGGTTGCAAATATTTACGCGCCTAACCGTGGTCAACTCTCCTTCTTTACCAAGGTTTTAGACGAACTGACTGTATTTGCCCAGGGTAGGATCATCCTCTGCGGGGACTTTAACCTTGCTCTTCATCCAACTATGGATACCTCGTCGGGTCGCTCTTTTGTCCCTCTAAATAAAATCAATAAAATACGTAAGCTCCTACATATTCTGCAGCTCTGTGACGTCTGGCGCATTTTACATCCAAATACGAGAGATTATTCCTTTTATTCTCACCCGCATGGAAGTTATAGTCGTATAGACTATATCTTCCTCCAGCATGCCTTATTGCCTAGTGTTAAGGGGGCGGACATTGGCAGCATTTTACTCTCGGACCACGCGCCTGTGCATTGCGAGATCTTATTATCGCCCCAAGTCAGTAAAACATTTAATTGGAAATTAAATGAGTCCCTTCTGAATGACTCGGTTTGTGTGACTGAGTTGTCGCAAACCATCAAACACTTTATTGACGATCATGCTCTAGATCCCATTCCCCCCCAAGTGAAATGGGAATCCCTTAAGTGCGTGGTGCGGGGGGTCCTCATAAAGCACGGCGCTAGACTCAAAAGAGAGGCTGCTGCCAAGCTTCAATCCCTCCTAGATAAGCTGGCGTCTTTAGAAGCGGCCCATAAGTCTTCCTTGGCCGAAACTGTCCTACATGAGCTGCTGCGAACTAGGCATGAGATCCTCCAGCATCTCGACAAAAAAAATGCAAGATATAGACAAATATGTGCAGGCTCCTACTATATGTGGAGCAATAAGCCAGGCAGGATGCTTGCCAGGGCACTCAGACAGGAGGGCATCTTTATATGTCCCCTCTGTCAAAAACGATAAGGGGGTGATTACACATTTAACGCCTGACATACTTAGCTCTTTCCGTACCTTTTATCATAGATTGTATAACCTCCCTCAGAGGTGGGTGGAGCCATCCTTGTTAGAGACCTTTGTAGAAAAGTGTGCTCCTAGAAATATCTCCCGGGACAGGCTTTTAGCGTTAGAAAACCCATTTACTGAGAATGAGATTCATCAAGCTGTCTTTAGCCTTCCGGGGGGGGAAAGTCCCGGCCCAGACGGTTTTACCGCCAAATTCTATAAAGTCTTTAAAGACGATCTTTCGGGCCCCTTATTAGACGCTTTCAATTCGGTCTCACAAGATAGCCCCTTCCCCTCATCTTTCTTGCAGGCATATATAACTGTGATACCCAAGCCAGGTAAAGACCCTCTATTGTGCGCTAGTTATAGGCCAATCTCCCTACTCAACACAGACACCAAACTTTATGCTAAATTACTAGCAATTAGGATGTCGGCGATCTTGCCGGAGCTCATCCATTTAGATCAAGTAGGGTTTGTCCCTACAAGGAAAGCTAGGGACAACACACTAAAAACATTTTCTGTTATTCACTATGCCCAGTGCTCGCAGATCCCTCTTATGCTTTTGTCCTTAGACGCCGAGAAGGCTTTCATCAGGGTGGATTGGACATTTTTGGAATCTGCTCTGTCGGGCGTCGGCATCGGACCAATTATGAGGCAAAAGATATTTGCCTTATATCAGTCCCCGTCAGCGCAAATTAGAGTCAATGGATCTTTGTCGGCTCCTTTCTCAATTAAAAATGGAACAAGACAGGGTTGAGCTCTCTCGCCCATCCTATACGTTATAGCAATGGAATATCTATTGCAGGCCATCAGGGCATCTGAGGAGATCACAGGGGTCACGGTTAAGGGGACCCAATATAAATGTGCGGCGTTTGCTGACGATTTGCTACTCTATGTTACCCAGCCCTCGTTGTCTCTTCCGGCTCTGATGGATGTTATCCAGCAATTTGGGGCCCTCAGTAATTTCAAAGTTAACTACGCAAAAAGCACGGCTATTAATATATCAATAGACGATCAGGTGGTTGGGTACCTGAAATCAAGCTTTCCTTTTAAGTGGGCGACAGACTCGTTTTCCTATCTGGGAGTTCATATTCCCATTCGGAGGGAACAGACCCTTGAATTAAATTTCCTTCGGGTTTTGCAGACGCTCAGGGGGGATCTTGCCAGATGGGAAAAGAGGGACTTCTCGTGGGTGGGAAGAATTAATATTGTTAAGATGAATATCCTGCCCCGCCTCCTGTACCTATTTCAAACTATCCCAATTAACATCCCAAATTCCTTTTTCCAGGATCTTAATAAGAACATTAAAAAATTTGTCTGGGCAAATAGAAATCCTAGAATTGCTAGGGATGTCTTGATCAGGCCCAAGGAAAAGGGGGGCTTGGCACTTCCAGACATGAAGGTGTACTACATTGCGGCAGTTGCGACTAGGGTGGTGGATTGGTTCCATTGTAGGGGAACCAAGAGCTGGGTGCGGATGGAGGAAGACATGTGTGGAATACCCCTGTCTTCTATAAATTGGCTTACCCCTTCCCAACTAAAGCATGGCCTTATGAGCCTTCCCCTGGTAGCTCAACTTACCTCCTCTACGTTCAAGAAATATGGTCGGCAGCATAATCTTTTTACTCCAGGTGGCCCACTTACCCCGGTAAGAGGCAACCTGGCGCTCACTATGACAGTGCCTTGTCTTTCCTATCAGGACAGCCAAAGGCTGAAGCCAGCTACTATTAGGGACTTCATTAGCTCCTCTTCTTTTAAAACGTATGAAGATTGTGTGCCCCCGCAGAGTAGGTCGCCCAATGTGTGGTTGCAGTACATGCAGCTTAGACATTTCTTTATCTCCTACAGGCATAAGTATGACCTTACTAGATCTTTGACTGCATTTGAAATGCTTTGCGCACATCACTCGCCTTCTAAGCACCTGATCTCAGTAATATACAACATGATAATTGCGGGTTTGGCCTTAATTAAACCAAATTATCAATCTAGATGGGAAACGGAGATTGGGTGTACGCTCTCGGCGGAAGAGTGGACCAAGGCTTGCACTCTGTTTCATAAAGCATCTATCTCCTGCAGAGTCCAGGAGCTTAATTATAAGGTACTGACTCGATGGTACAGAGTGCCCACGCTGTTGCACTCAATCTATCCCTTGGTCCCTTCTGCATGCTGGAGATGTGGGAAGGCTCCTGGTACCATGACACACGTATGGTGGGGATGTGAAGAACTTCGACCCTTTTGGACTAGGGTTATAGAACTAATTGAAACCATTACAGGATATAAACTTCAAGATGACCCCTCGGTTCTCCTCCTCCTTATGCTGCCAATGCCCGTGCGCATTCTTAAGGGAGAACTGCTTGTCTTCCTTCTGATTGCAGCTAAGGCGCTTATTCCAAGGAAGGGGAGATCTACCCAACCACCCTCCATAGCGGAATGGTTTAAAGAGATCTTTTACTTGCAGCGGATGGAGGAGATCCGAGCGGACCAGACTCAATCTCTTGAGCGCTACTGTGCAGCATGGAGAGAGTGGATGGATTTCACTTCTTCAGCAGAGTTCCGTGGCTCCAGTTAATCCTCCCCGATGGTGTCGGGTCCCGAGACCTGAGTATCTTTATGTGGTGCGGTGTCTCTTGGTGGGTGCGTGCAGGGGGATGATGGATTGAGTCGTGTCCAGACTTTTGAGTTGATAATTGTTTGATATTTTATCTTTACTTGTTTTTCTAAAACTATCTGGCTTCTCTTGATAAATGTCTTTTGATGTTTTACCTGCATCTGTAATCCATTTTTTTTTTTTTTTTTGCGGTTAGCAAGGTGAAAGATCTGTTATGTAGTATTCGTAGAGATAAGAGATCCCAATTTTTTCACTTGATTTATATGATAAGATTAGTTTATTGTGCTACAATATTTTACTGACCTCTCATTATCTCATTATGCTTGCATTGTTTGATTGTATATTCATATCTGTGTTTTGTATTAATAAAGCTGGTTTGAATAAGGAAAAAAAAAAAAAAAGACGTTAGAAGCATCAGCCACAGACAATGGATGGACTGTCTTCCGAGAGAAACGTTTCAGGACCAGGGGTTTTAGTAGCGAGACATGAAAGGAGTTCGGGATGCGTATGGTAGGTGGGAGCCAGAGTTTGTAGGCCACTGGGTTTATGCACTTAAGGACCTCGAAAGGTCCCAAAAAGCGCGGTCCCAGTTTGTAACTCGTGATCTTGAGGTGGACATATTTGGCCGACAGCCACACCTTGTCACCCGGGGAGAAGATTGAAGGAGGACTTCTTCTTTTATTAGCCTAAGCCTTTGTGCGCTCAGAAGCACGGAGCAGAGATTGGCGGGTCATGTCCTGGACCAACGCATCCGCTGCTGGGACCTCAGACAGGGATGCCAGCGGGAGAGGGGGGCGGGGATGCAGGCCGTACATGATGTAGAAGAGAGAGGCACCTACGGACTCCGAGTCTAGGGACTTATAAGAAAGTTCTGCCCACGGAAGCAAGTTGGACCAGTCATCTTGTCGAGCTGAGCCGAAGTGGCGCAGGTAATTCCCCAGAACCTGATTGACTCTCTTCACCTAACCATTCGTCTGGGGGTGGTAAGCCGAGGAGAAATCAAGCTTCACCTGCAGTTGAGAACAAAGGGCCCGCCAGAACTTAGAAACGAACTGGACCCCTCATTCCGAGACGATCTGCAGAGGAAACCCATGCAAACGAAAAATGTGGTGAAAAAACAGCTCGGCCAGGCGCAGGGCAGAAGGCAGGCCTGGCAAAGGAAGAAAATGCGCCATTTTAGAAAACCGATCTGTGACCATCCAGACAACGGTGTTACCGGACGAAGGGGGAAGATTGGTTATAAAGTCGATCGCCACGTGAGACCATGGTGGGGTAGGGATGGGTATTGGGTACAAGAGCCCCACCGGTTTGTGACGAGGTGTCTTGGAGGTACAGGACTGGACGAATTCTCTGACATCCTTAGCGAGGTCCTGCCACCAATAGAACCGCGAGATCAGGAGAAAGGTCTTGCGAGCCCTGGGATGACCGGCCACCAATGAGCAGTGTCCCCACTTCAGGATACGCCTACGGAGTACAGGGCTTACGTGTGTCTTCCCCGGCGGGACATTCCAGAGGTCGACAGGAGCTGCGGAGACAAGACGCTCTGGGAGGATTATGTGCTCTGAGGTCACTTCTTCATCAACGAGAGGGAGTCTGCCTTCACATTCTTTTCCGCGGGACGGAAGTGGATCTGGAAATTAAACCAGGAGAAGAAGAGCGACCAACTAGCTTGGCGCGGATTGAGTCGCTGAGCTGTCTGGAGGTACTGGAGGTTCTTGTGATCTGAATAGATACAGATGGGATGCCAAGCACCTTCCAGCAGATAACGCCATTCCTCCAATGCCAGTTTAATGGCTAATAACTCCCGGTCTCCAATAGTGTAATTCCTTTCCGCCGGCGAGAATGTCTTGGAAAAGAAGCCACAAGTGACCGGTGGGCCCGGAGATCCCTTTTGCGTGAGGACTGCACCAACTCCCACCGACAAGGCGTCTACTTCAAGCGAGAAGGGTTTTGCGGTGTCTGGCCGTGACAGGATAGATGCAGTGGCAAAGGTAGTTTTTAGTTTAGTGAATGCTTCCTCGGCCTCAGAGGGCCAGTTACGTGGATTTGCGGTTTTCTTCATGAGGGCCATAATGGGAGCCACCAGCGTGGAAAAGTGTGGGATGAACTGCCGGTAATAATTGCAGAAACCCAGGAACCACTGTATGGCCCAAATGCCAACTGGGCGTGGCCATTGCAACACGGCCGACAACTTGGCTGGGTCCATCCGTAGGCCCTGGTCAGAGATGATGTAGCCCAGAAATGGAAGGCTAGCTTGATGAAAGAGGCACTTCCCTAGTTTGGCATACAGGTGGTTAGCTCGTAGGCGCCTCAGTACCTGGCGAACGTGGACGCGGTGAGTCTCTAGATCAGGTGAGTACACCAAGATGTCGTCCAGGTAGACCACGACACAGGTAGAAAGAAGATCCCTGAAGACGTCATTCACAAACTCCTGGAAGACGGCAGGTGCATTACACAGTCCAAATGGCATTACCAGGTACTCAAAGTGCCGCCCCTGGTGTTAAAGGCCGTCTTCCATTCATCACCCTTACGGATTTGGACCAAATTGTAGGCCCCTCCTCAATTCCAACTTGGAGAAGATCTTCGCACCCAGTAGGCGGTCAAAGAGCTCCGTGATCAACGGCAGAGGGTACTGATTCTTCACCGTGATCTTGTTAAGACCCCGGTAATCGATGCAGGGCCGTAAGGAACCGTCCTTCTTTTCCACGAAGAAGAATCCCACACCCGCGGGAGAGGAGAACTTTCGTATAAACCCCTTCTGGAGATTTTCCCGTATATATTCAAGGAGATCACAAGCGGCTTTTCCAGGTGGACCACCAGGAGACGATACTGCATCACTAAAGAGCGGTAGATAAAGTTCCCGGCTGAGCCCGAGTCCAGTTAGGCCGAGACTTGAAACGAGAGTCCAGCATCAGTCACAACCTGTACCGGCATCATCAGGCGTGGAGAGGAGGAATTTGCACCTAGGTACGCCTCTCCCACGGAGCCTAGGTGCGGGAGTTTCCCAAACGCTTGGGACAATTCCTCCGAGGTGCTCTGGACTGCCACAGTATAGGCACAAGTTCTCTAGCCGACGTCAATGTGCATGGGTTCTTCAGTGGGGGTTAGTGACGGTTGCGTAGGAGGCATCTGGAAGACCAGAGCCAGGCGCGGGAACCGGCATGATCGGGCTAGCTCACGCTCTTGCCGAAGCTCTTCTTCTCTTTCAGAAAAACGCACGACGATGCGAGTGGCCAACCGGATCTGGTCGCCGAGGGAGGACGGAATGTCTCTCGCGGCCAGCAGATCTCCGATTCGACTGAGAGCCCCTTCTTAAAGGAAGCGCACATGGCGGCCTCATTCCAGGTTAACTCTGAGTCTAAGGTGCGGAACTGCACCGCGTAGTCTCCCACGGATAAATCCCCCTGCCGCAGGTTTAGGAGGACCGTATCGGCGGAGGATGCTCGCGCGGGTTCCTCAAACACGCTGCGGAATTCCCTGAGGAAAGCCTGTAGTTCAGTCGTCACCGGATCGTTCCTATCCCACAGAGGTGTTGCCCATGCCAGGGCCTTCCCGGAGAGCAGGCTAACCACAAATGACACCTTTGACCGTTCGGACAGGAACTGGTCAGCCATCAGCTCCACGTGCATCGAACATTGGGTGATGAATCCCCTGCAGAGTTTCGGGTCTCCAACGAACTTAGACGGGAGCGACAGCTGGAGCTTGGGACCCACCGGGGCCAGAGCAACCACCGGAGCTGGAGCAACCACGGGAGATGGCGGATGCTGCTGTTGGGCGGTGATGAGCTGCTGCATCATGATGGACAATTGGTTCAGTTGGCTTGTCAACCCAGTTGCTGGGACTGCTGGGCAACAATGGTCGTCAGATCCGCCACACTGGGCAGTGGCACCTTGGCGGGATCCATGGCCGGATCTTACTGTAATGCCCAGAGGTAGTGGATCCGCGGGACCACCGCAAGCGAAGGCGGAAGCCCACACCAGGGAGCTGACTCTAAGTAGGTCCCGGGTTTCACCGGAGCCCGCCGCAAAGCGGTATGTACTTGCTGCGGTGGGAGTCTACCAGGTCGCTACCACTGGCGGGACTTGCTTGCGGTGGCACCCAAGGGTAGGCGTGGTACAGATTCGTCAGGCAGACTCGTTGTCAGGGACAGGAGGTAAGGTCAGGACAGGCGGCAAAGGTTCATGGTCGAGGGAAGGTGGCAAGAAGGTTTGGTACATGGTAATCAGGACAAGACTTCAGGAACGCTTTCTCAGTAGGCTAAATGGCACTAAGGATCCGGCGAGGTTACTAGGAAGAGGCAGGCTTAAATAGGGGCAACGACCGGCAATAGCCAATTACCGGTGCGCTGGACCTTTAAATGTAACACGGCTGGCACGCGCGCGCCCTAGGGAGCGGGACCGCGCTCCGAGGGACAGAGACAGCAGCAGTAGCGGGGCCAGGTAAGTGAGCCTCGGATATGCGGGACGCGGGGCCGCTCAGCAGGTGGGCACGGAGGCGCCTGCGACCCGGGACGATGGTGGCAGGGGCATCCGTGACAGTAGGCCCTACTGTAGATTGGCCCTAGCTAGGCAGTAGTTAGGCCCCAGGTAGGTAGGCAGCCCCCAGGTAGGTTAGTAGGTGGGCCACAGGTAGGCTATCAGTGGAGCACACATAGGTAGGTAAATAGGCTATAGAGGGCTCCAAATAGGCAGACAGGCTTTAGTTAGGGCTCTGCAGTTCTGCCTCGCTGGCAGTGAACTGTTACGTTAAGGTCGAAGGCCCCATGGCAGCTGCTATATCTTCTACCCTGGTAGTTCCACCCCTGATACTCACAATGTCTCTGTTTGGACCAGTTATTTTGACATAGAAACATAAAATGGGTATGTCTCCTATTTAACTAAAGCAACACGTTTAGACATGTAGAGCTTGTTGTAGGAAGAGTATACAGTAGATATATTAATATATACCCCCATAATTCATCTTTTTGATCAGTATTTTTAATTGGATGCATTAAATTTCTTATTGTAAAAATAGTTGACATGTTTCTAACAATTCTGATTCCTAAGAGGTCGTCAGTAAGTGCTTACATCAAAAAAATTTTGATTGCAAGGAATGCATTTTAAACAGTTTTTTTTCTAAAATGTAGAGATACACTACTCTCTCATGGAAATTAAGTGGGAACAGCATTAGTAAAAGAGCACTTTCCACTACCACCAATGACATAAGTAGAAAATACTGACATTGGAAACACCTCCTTGTATTTTATTGTATTTGTAGCACATGTAAATTACTGTATTATGGGGAGTATTTTGTTTTCATATATTGTATATTAGTTCTCTTTTGGAAGCAGTGCTAAATGCAAAGAGTATATAATACCAACCAAATAAAAAAAATACATGAAAGGAGCATTATCTTAATAGCACAATTTTTTTTCTACTGACCTAGCACTTATCGATGAAATTTCTAACATGGTTAACCAGTCAGTGTCTGTTGACCTGAACCTAATGACAGACACTTTAAATAAGGTCTTCTTACTATTATTCTACTTGGGTCTTACTACTCAGAAGATATATAAATATTACTACTAGTTCTTATCCAAGCCATATTTTTTCAAAATTACCTCAGTTTACCTCCCCTGAACCTAGCAGAACATTAAAATAATCATAAAAGCAGTTAGACCATACCTTTATGTAGCCTTGGATCACTTCTGTAAAGCTGCATTCTCAACTGAACCAGAAACTGTGGGGGACATCATAGTTTGAGTAAGACTGGTATAAAGTGCCCTTTGCCTGGAGCGGGGATATCAAATGTATTTTCACAGAGGGTCACATCAGCATTATGGTTATCCTCAAAGGGTAATTTGTAATGTGAGAATGTATAAATGGAACTACTCCTTTTCATATTGATAAATAACTTGAGACACCATATGGAAGTGTCCCAGCAGAATTTTTATATTTGTACCTTTTTTCTAGATTGATAATAAGGTGCTTCAAAGGTGTTATGGAGTGCCATGTGATTAGTAAAATTCCAAGACCTCCTTTGAAGTTGTATAATAACCGGCACCTTTTCTTTAGCACCAAGCTTCCTACCTTGGAGGCTGAATAAGGTGCCTGGGTAGGACTGTCAGAGCTTTGCCACCACCTGTGAGTTGCTAAACAGAGTTGCTAAACAAGATGCCACCTGCTCCCAGTGCTTGCAACACAGCCTCTGCCATGCACTGTCTGCATCCTCTAGTACAAATGAAACCGAAGCAAGACTGAGAGTATAGGATATAAAAATAATACTTTTATTGTTTACAAATATTAAAAGACAGTAGTGTAAATTAGTATATGTCCATAGAGATCCAAGAAAGATATGGGTGGACAGGGTGAAAATACAGGCAAGAAGAATGTGCATATTGTTACCATAGTAAAGCTAAAGTTGCATTACCAATTACAAACAGTAGGCAGCGTTCCCAAGGACAAAAAAAGAAGGCATATAGGTAAATACTTAGTAAATCAGTGCAGCCAACAAGCCAAGGGAAACAGAGATTTGCACAAAAAAGGTAACAGTATTTCTTACCAGTAGTTCACCCTATCCAACACCCACCCCAACGTATGTTTAGCGTCAATTGACGCTTCCTCAGGGGGATAGTGACTAGTAGATACAGTGCAGTTATATAGTCTTGAATAGAATGCCGCCAATTAGGGATATAAAGCGGCGCATGCGCAGTGCTCGAAAACGGCCGCGCCGCTGCCCCACTTCCGGCGAAACCGTCATGACGCGCATGCCCGGAGTGCCGCACTTCCGGACATGCGCGCCACACATAAAGATCGCCAGAGCCGAGCGGGCTCCGCACCGTCTGCACCGCGCATGCGCACAGTCCCTGGCGGACAACAACAAAAGGAAACTACAAATAGATGCAAGGAACAGGATCTTATCCTACAGCGATAAAGCTGAATAAGTACACCATGATACCTTAAAGCAGTTACTGTAGCCTAACAGACAACAGTGTAGCAGTAATTATTTACATATTGTCACAAAACATCAAAACATATTATCATAATGGCCACAACAGTTGTCAACAATATAAGTGAGAAATATCACAGATCCAGATGTTCTTTCGAAGAGATGACAGGATGATCAACTAAGCCACTACAATAAGAGCATAGGGAAAAATAATTAAAAAATATTAAAATGAAAAACAATATAAAATAAAATAGAGATAAGATATTCAAAGGGAAGGAGTATTAAGAAGAATACATTAGTAATCAGAACAGCAAGAAAGAACTGGTAACCATAATTTGACAAGAAGGTGTATATCACAATGGTACTACAAATATGGGGAAAAATCAAGTTTTTCATTTAGGCCAATGGGAGACAGAGTATTAAGAATAGTAATCCATTTGGTCTCCCGTTGTTGTAGTGCCTTCATGGTATTGCCCCCTCTAATACCAAGATGTACGATGTCAATGCCACAGACTTTGAGTCCTTTGGGATTGCATCCGTGATATTTCAGGAAATGTCTGGGTAATGTTTTTAGTTGTGACACATCGTCACAGTCTCTTGCTACTGAGATGTCACGGACATGCTCACGAACCCGTACTTTCAGTTCTCTTGATGTAATCCCAATATAAATTTTCTCACAAGGGCACTGTGCCATATAAATAACGTTTTTCGTACTGCACGAAATATAGTGCAGAATCGAAAAGACACGTGATTTATCAGAAGTGCCAAAGATGTTCGTGCGGGTCATGTTGCAGCACGCAACACAATTCCCACATGGGAAAAAGCCACGTTTAGGACCCCTAGTAGAAAATGGATTTAATTTCTCAACCACGTAATGACTAGATACAAGTTTGTCTCTTAGATTAGGTGCCCTGCGAGCTGTCATGAGGGGATAATCGGAGATCTCTTTCGCAAGAAGGGGATCTGTTTTAAGTACATTCCAATGTCTACAAAGGATTCTACGCAGGTTCACCCATTGTTGGTTATAAGTAGTAATAAACCTGGTTTGCATATCACCGTTGTTAATCCTTTGTTTATCCTGCAATTGTTTCGATTGTAAAAGTTGGTTCCTTGTTTTTTTTTTTCGCCCTAAAGTACGCCTGCTTCATTGATCTGTTGCTATATCCACGTTCCAAAAACCGTTCTTTTAGGTCTACAGCTTGAGCCTCAAAATTCAGATTATGGGAACAGATACGGCGCATGCGCAAAAACTGCCCCGTCGGGATAGCTTTTATGGTAGCCGGATTATGGAATGAAGATGCATGTATAAGGGAATTGACGGATGTATCTTTCTGATACACATCAGTCTGTAACATATTCCCTTCATCAATGCAAATAGAGATATCCAAAAAATCAGTTTGTTTTGTATCAACCTTATAAGTAAGTTTAATATTCAAATCATTATTGTTGAGACTCATCATGAAATCCTCAAGTTGGGACAGTGTGCCGTGCCATATAAACAGCACGTCATCAATGTACCTTAACCAGCAAGATACACAATCCGTAGACCCTATGGTGTCTTCCTGAAAAATACCACGCTCCCAGTAGCCTAAAAACAGATTAGCACACGCTGGGGCGCATGCGGTCCCCATAGCGGTACCGCGTTGTTGCACATAATAGTTGTCTCTGAATGCGAAAATATTGTGTGACAAAATAAATTCCAGGAGGTCCAAAATTAGTTGACATAATTTTGGTTCAAGATCACTCCTTTGATGAAAAAAATTAACCGCTGTAAGTCCGTCGACTTGACGGATGTTGGTGTCCGCCAGGGACTGTGCGCATGCGCGGTGCGGACGGTGCTGCGCCTGCTCAGCTCTGGCGATCTTTACGTGTGGCGCGCATGTCCGGAAGTGTGGCACTCCGGGCATGCGCGCCATGACGGTTTCGCCAGAAGTGGGGCAGCGGCGCGGCCGTTTTCGAGCACTGCGCATGCGCCGCTTTATATCCCTAATTGGCGGCGTTCTATTCAAGACTATATAACCGCACTGTATCTACTAGTCACTATCCCCCTGAGGAAGCGTCAATTGACGCGAAACGTACGTTGGGGTGGGTGTTGGATAGGGTGAACTACTGGTAAGAAATACTGTTACCTTTTTTGTGCAAATCTCTGTCTCCCTTGGCTTGTTGGCTGCACTGATTTACTAAGTATTTACCTATATGCCTTCTTTATTGTCCTTGGGAACGCTGCCTACTGTTTGTAATTGGTAATGCAACTTTAGCTTTACTATGGTAACAATATGCACATTCTTCTTGCCTGTATTTTCACCCTGTCCACCCATATCTTTCTTGGATCTCTATGGACATATACTAATTTACACTACTGTCTTTTAATATTTGTAAACAATAAAAGTATTTTTATATCCTATACTCTCAGTCTTGCTTCGGTTTCATATGTTCTATTGAGAGGGGGGCATTATGTGGTTGGTTCAGTGTGTCTCTGAACTATTTATACCTCAAAGGTCTGGATTATTTTGGTGTAGATATAATCCTCTAGTACAAGTGTAGAGCCAGTCCTTCTTATCCATCACTGCTCACTATATCCAAGCTCTCACACGTCACAGAAAAGTTTGACACATGTAGCCGATAGCATGTGAACCTGATCCTATAGTTTGAATCTCATAGTTGCATATTGGTGGGAAAAAGATAAGAAGCTCCATCTCCCAAAATATATGTTTTTTATATAGTGCTGACATATCCTGCCGTTGTGATTGAAGATTGTCAGCGTTAACGTCATCCCTATCCTCCAATGGGGCTCATAATCTAATTTCTCTGTTTTGAACACACACTAGGGTCTGTTTTTATAGGAGTCAAATAAACCTCTCACCAAGTTTTAAAAGAGTGAGAGGAAGCCCGTGATGTTTGCCTTGGTCTGATCAAACCCAAAGAAAATATCATGGGCAATGCAACAGTGCTAACCACTAAACCATGCAGTCACTATTTTATTTGAAAATTTGGCATTATAGATGACATGCATCAAGCTGGTTGCAAAAGAAAAGCTATTATTCCTGCTTTTACAGCTATTAAAACACTAATGATAAATGAATGATAGGGCAATAAAAGTTGCAACCAAGACCACAGTTATTAAAATACAAAGTGCTTGGGTTATTATACAAAGCATTTGAGTTATTTTATTTTTACTTTTGAAGGGGAAAACAAAACTTTAATTCTTAAACTCTTCAGAAACTTTTTAAAATAGCAAATAATAAATAGCATTTTTATCCATCACTAGTTATCTACAGACAAATATTCTCTACATATACCAGGCAAACCTCTTAAAAATCTTTATAAGACAGATAATGAGGAGCTGTGACTTTAAAAGTGCACAATATTCATTACCACATTACAATGGCACCAGTCAACGGATTGGATATATTAGGCAGTGCGTGAACAGTCAGTTTTTGAAGTTGGTGTTTTGGAAGCAGGAACAACAGACGAGCATTTGAACCAAGGAACGACAGTAAATAGGTTATCAGTGTCTAAGGCTCATTGGTGTGCAGGGGGAGCAAAGGCTAGCCCATCCAATCCGATTCCAAAGAAGCTGCAGCAAAAATGGCTCAAAAAGTTAATGCTGACTATCATAGCAATATATCAAGGCGCACAATTTGGGCAGTTTAGCTGCAGAATGGAATACCGCCTTAAATGGGCAAGTGAGTATCACAACTGAACTATAGAGCAATGGAGTGTGGCCTGGTTTAATTAATTCTATTTCATTCTACAGGATGTAAATGACTGCATGTGTCATTTATCCATGGTAGAGACGGAGCCAAAATGCATTATGGAAAGAAGTCAAGGTAGTATAGGCAGTGGGCTGCTCTGAACAATGTTCTTCTGCAAAACTTTGGGTCCTGGCATTCATGTGGATGTTACTTTGACATGTACTATCTTGGAACATTACAGCAGACCAAGCTCAGTTCCTAAAGTCACCTGTATTCCCTTATTCCCTGATGGTATTGGCTTATTTAAGCATGATAATGTGCCACGCCTCAATGTTAAATCTGATTAAGTTTGATAAGTTCAAGGTGTTTATTTGACATCCAAACTCTCAATAAGTGTCTGTGGTATTGAATCCCGGGAGACACTGTTAGCAACATACAGGACTTAAAGGGAACCTGACAGGTAGTTTATGCTACCCTCTCTGAGGGATATGATTGATAGAGAGAAGTTGAGCTCTCTGAAATGTAGGTTTATATGATGTGGAGCAGAATTTGAGTAAAAAGCTGAATAAATTCGGTCCAGACTCCTTAAGAAGTAGTAGTAGTCCTGCTAATACTGCCCACATACAGGGTTTGACTGCTTTTCCTGCATAAGTGTATATACAGAGCAAACTGTCAATAATTCTTTGTGGGCGGGGAAAGCAGTACTTTGTGTTTTACTTTCATATATCTTCTCTGCTGTTAACTCAGAAATTCAGCCTCAAATCATATAAACTATATATCACAGAGCTCAGCTTCTCCGCCTCTGTCACATCCAGCATAAACCACCTGACAGGTTCTCTTTAAATGATTTGCTGCCAAATATTAATGCTAGACACTACAAGATGCCTTCAAAAGTTCTTGTGGAGTCCTTGCCTCAATTGGTCAGAGCTGTTTTGGTGCCATAAGAAGACCTACACAACTGACATAAAGGAACAAAATTGTAAATTATGTGAACTGGATGAAAGGAATCTTCTACTTATGCCGCTACATTTCTCGCCATGTTTCTACTTACGGTAGTGCTAATAAAACTAAATAGAAAGGAGAATGTGGAGATGTCCTTTGTTTTTTTTATTTAGTAATTTTTCCTAACTCCTTTACAATTCTGCTTAGAATCTAAAAGATAAGTAATGTAGTTTAATGTATTTAATGAGTTAATGTTTAGTTTTATGGTTGAAAATTTAAGGACTGGGATTCATCAATATGTCATCCCAGCATCTTATGGAGACTGCATGACATTAGACGCTTAGTTTGGCTATTGCTCCATTATTCATGCCAGCTTCATGCTGCTATAGTGGTCTGTAGTAAATGTTCCTTAGAAACAGTCTCGTAAAAAAATTCTATACGGCTTTGAAATGTACTAGGAGATGTAATAACTTGGTAAACATGGCTAAATACAGGATGCAAGCGATTAGAATTTAGGAAAATATCTTATTGATCTGTAGATATGACTTACTGCAGTGCACACAAGATGATTTTAGTTCCCTCTTTATTTTGGTTTTTTACACACATTTAAATATAATATCTATATTCATTGAAATAAAATTACAGTTCTTGATCATTCCATAAGATAAATTATTGCTTTCCATTGCAACATTTTTTGAAAGCAGTGCTTGAGATTTTTTTTTTCTTACTTTCTGAGAGCCATAACTTTTTTTTTATATTTCCATTGAAATATCCACATGAGAGCAAAAGTTTTTTTGTGGGATCGAGCATTTACAACCTATTAGAAGAGAACATGCTACTTGTTGCTACTCTAATGTGAAGTCCTTCCAAAATATAATAATGCCCGATTAAGTAGAAGTGAGCAAAAAAAAAAGTAAACTGCGCTGTTGCATTGCTAGCTACATGAAGTTATGTTCACATGAAGGGTTTTAACATGGAATTTGACGTGGATTTTTGCTTTTTTTCCCATCCATGCCCTCCAAGAGCAATTTCTTTTTTATTTTTCTGCTGACATTGCTGTTTGAGTGCTTGCGTTTTGTGTTGTATTTTTTTTTTAATAGTACCACTTAATTCACTATCTAATGTACTGAAAAAAATTTAAAACTGTAGGATGGAATAGAAAATAATAGAATTTCATCATGTTTTTTTTTTTTTATAAAGCCATATGGAGTAAAGCATAGGACCCATGTGTCAGAAGGGATGGGCGCTGAACCTCAAAATGGAGATAAGGTGCAGTTTGTTTCATACACCCCAGAATATGTTATAGTGCTCCCCTTCAAAATTGTGCAGAAAAAAATTACTTTGTGTTTTTTCTTTTAAGGTGAGTGGGTACAAGGGTTTTTTGATAATAATTTAGAGTTTTGTGACGTTGATGTGATTGCTTGAACGATACACTGCAATACCAATATATTGTAGTGTACTGTGCTATTATTATTTATTACACCTACTAACTACTAATAGATGTTCCAATGTGGCAGTATATAGGCCACTTGGCCTCGATAGCTTATCATAGGGTATCCTATTATGTCTCCCTAACAATTCTCCAGTAATTATTAGCCATGAAATATGTTATCCAGTTCCTTACGTGTTATCTAGTAAATCAAAGGATGTTGCTTTTGAAATAGGAGTGCCTTCCTTACCTGAGGGGACCACCCCAGGAATAGACCTATGCTGATTCTTGCTAAAAATTAGCAATATAGGGCCACATGTATGAAACGGTTTTGGCCTAAAACTCACTTTAAAAAGTGGGTTTTAGACCAAAACTGTTTCATACATGTGGCCCATAGTCTGTAGCTAATGTTACTCATTGCATTTACTTAGACTTACTAGGAATTTCTATGATCCTCTAACGGTTCCTGTAGAAAACATCTGTTCTATACACATTTCATATTTGTGCATACCATGTTCATTGGACATTTTGAAACTGAGCAGATTCTTTAGTTATAGAAATTGTCAGAGTAACAGCAAAATTTATAATTAGTGATTAAAATAGGCCACCCCATGCAGAGTATAAGGTCATGTCCAGAACCTTTATTAAACCTTTCCATGGTGTTCATGACCCCAAATACCAGACCGGTTGCTGTTCCTTTGTGTCTGGATACAGCATATTTTAGATTTAAGAGGCAGAAAAAACAATGTGTGATAAAAGACTTCTAAACTTGTATGTGTGCTATATCCCACCAGAAAATATCAGCAAAACTTCAGGAACCTGAATAAGTGGCTTTTTAAAGAAGCAAAAACACAAAAAGCATAAAATATAAAACTTCTTAAACCAGAAAGAGGGAAGAAAAATGGAATTTAAATTTCCTCTCAATATTATAAATTAGGTGGAATGCACTTATTATATGGTCATCTATTTTTTAGGCTTTTTTATATGGAATTCACTCTGTGGGAAAAATAACATGGTCACTTTATTCTGCAGATTCAGGTGATTACATATTTTACTTAAAAAAAAAAAAACAATAAAAACACATTGTATTGCCACACCATATTCTGAGACTAAAAACGTCTTTATCTCTTTTTCATCTATGGACCTTTATATGGGCTTGTTTTTTGTGAGCTAAACTAGTTTTTACTGTCCATTTTGGGGTACATATACAGTTGAAACCAGAAGTTCACATACACTATATAAAAAGACTCATATGCATGTTTTTCCCGCTATCTGACATGAAATCAGAATAAACATTACCCGTTTTAGGTCAATTAGGATTACCAAAATTATTTATTTTTGCCAAATGCCAGAATAATTAGAGAGAGTGAATTTCAAGGCATTTTTATTACTTTCTGCAAGTCAAAAATTTACATACATTTCATTAGTATTTGGTAGCATTGCCCTTAAACTGTATGACTTGAGTCAAATGTTTTGGATATCCTTCCACGAGCTTCTCACAAGCATCCTTAAAGGGAACCTGTCACATAGGTTATGCCCCCCTTGCTGAGGACAGCACAAGCTAGTATCAGACATGCTGTTTCCAGCGCTGTGTCCCTTATTCTGTAAGATGCTGTAGTATCAGAGCATTTAATGCTCAAATCTTATTCATGAGCAGGTGTTAGCCCTGCCCACCAAATTCTAGCCCCGCCCACTTGGCAGTTATTCTCATGTTTCTACTTATTCAAAGTAATAGGTTAATCAGTTGAGGTTGGTGGGGCTAGTCTCAGGTGGGCAGGATATGAAAAAAAACTGACTCTTTTCTTGACTCTTTTCTTGCTGAAAACTGCAGATTAGAGCATTAAATGCTCGAAAACTACGGCATCTTACAGAATAAAGGACACAGCGCTGGAAACAGCATGTCTGTCACTAGCTTGTGCTGCTCTCAGCCAGGGGTGCATAATCTTTGTGACAGGTTCTCTTTAAGCCACTTTTTAGTAAGTTGGGCAGTGTGCTTCGGGTCATTGTCTTTTTGGAAGACACATTTCTACCCAAACTTTAACTTCCTTGCTGATGTCTTCAAATGTTGCTTCAGAATTGCCACATAATCTTCTTTCTTCATGATGCCATCTATTTTGTAAAGTGCTCCAGTCCCTCCAGCAGCAAAACAATCTAAAAACATGATGCTGCCACCCCCGTGTTTCACAGTTGGGATGGTGTTCTTAGGCTTCCAATCTTTTTCCTTTCCTTTCCTTTTTCCTCCAAACGTAACAATGGTCATTATTACTTTCAGCAAAGTCAAAAGTTTACATATACTAGGATTACTATGTATTTAAACAATTTAGGACAGCCCATATGATGTTGTCATGTCTTTGGAAACTTCTGATAGGTTTATTGGCAACATCTGAGTTAATAGGAGACACACCTGTGGATGTATTTTATTGCACCAGAAACACACTGCTTCTGTGTGTAATACATGGGAAAGTCTAAAGAAATCAGCCAAGATATCAAAAAGAGAACTGTGGACTTGCACAAGTCTGTATCATCCTTGGGTGCAATTTCCAGATACCTGGAGGTGCTTAGTTCATCTGTACAAACAATTATACGCAAGTACAAACAAGATAGGAATGTTCAGCCATCATACTGCTCAGGAAGGAGACAGGTTCGGTGTCTCAGAGATGAACGTGTTTTGGTCCAACATGTGCATATCGACCCAAGAACCAAAGCAAAAGACCTTGTGAAGATGCTGGCGGAAGCTGGTAAGATTGTGTCATTATCCACAGTGCAACGAGTACTGTATCAAGATGGACTTAAAGGCCACTCTGCCAGCAAGAAGCCACTACTCCAAAAGAAACATATAAAAGACAGATTAATGATTGCAAATGCACACAGGAACAAGGACCTACATTTTTGAGACATAGTCTGTGGTTTGACAAAATTAAAATTGAACTGTTTGGCCAGTCACCATCATTAACTTTGGATGAAAAAGGGGGAAGTTTGGAAGCCTAAAAACACCATCCCAACTGTGAAATACGGGGGTGTCAGCATCATGCTGTGGGGTTGTTTTGCTTCAGGAGGGACTGGTGCACTTCACAAAATAGATGGCAACATGAGGAAAGAAGAGTGGCAATACTGAAGTGACATCTCAAGACATTAGCCAGGAAGTTGAAGCTTGGGTAGAAATGGGTCTTCCAAATGGACAATGACCCAAAGCAAACTGCCAAACTGGTTACAAAGTGGTTTAAGGTTAACCAAGTCAATGTTTTGGAGTGGCCTTCACAAAGCACTGATCTCAATTCTACTGAAAATGTATGGGCAAAGCTGAAAAGGCAGATGTTTGCAAGGCGACCTAGAAACATGGCTCAGTTACACCAGTTCTGTCAGGAGGAATGGGCCAAAATTCCTACCAATTGTGAGAAGCTTGTGAAAGGATTGCCACATGACCCAAGTCATACAGTTTAAGGACAATGCTACCAAATACTAATGAAATGTATGTAAACTTTTGACTTTGCAGAACGTCATAAAAATACCTTAAAAAATTTCTCTCTCTCATTCTGGCATTTGGCAAATCTAAATAATTTTGGTAATCCTAATCGACCTAAAACGGGAAAGGTTTATTCTGATTTCATGTCAGATAGTGAGAAAAACATGCATATGTGTCTTTTTGTTTCAACTGTAATTTTTGGAACATTTTTTCTTATTTACATTTCTGAGAAGGCAAAGCACAAGAAAACCCCACAATTAAGCCAATTTTTAAAACTCTTTACAATTTTTTTTTTTAGATTTTTAGTTCCCCTGTGGTACTTGACCAATATGGGCCACAGTTACCTGTACACTATTTGTAATAGTGTACAGTTACTGCTCTCCTACTACATCCTGCCTGGAATCCTGCTGCTGGGTTTTTGCCCTCCTCCGGCCTCCTCCACATCTCCAGGTGTACTGGCCTGTCTCCTGGTATCTGCTGCATGTGTAACAGACAGTGTGGTGTAATGGTGGGGCCCCGATTGCATCCGTTCATGTCCCGTGGCAACCAACCTTAAGGGTTTTTTTTCTCTATTGTGGGGAGAGGTGCAGTGTTTGAGAAGGGTGGAGCAGCGGCAATAATCAATTGACACAACAACTGTTCTGGGAGTAATGAGTCTTTTACTATCATCCTTTGCAGCTGTTGCAATACATACAGTGTGCTGGTGTCCTGACAACCAGAAGCTTCCGCATCCACACACGCAGCTAACGAGGGGTCCTCCTCTTGCCCACCTCACTGCTCCACCTCACTGTTCTCAGTGGCTTCCTCCACTATGGCTCAGGCCTCCTGCTAAACTTTTCGCTGCTCCCTGGATCGATGCCTTTCCTCTGGACACTCACTGACTCTAGAGTGGGGACCTCTCCCCGGCCTCTCCTGGACTTTCTCTGGTCTTAACAAATTACAACTATATAGAAGGACACGGCTTTCTACTCTCTCTGAACAACAGCCAATAATATCTTCTACCCCTCATGGCTACTGCAACTCTAGGGGCACACTTCTCTCTCACCTGTCACTGTCTCCTCTCCTCTGACTGACTCTCAACTGACATCTCTGTCACAAACTGCAGCTTCCCCCTCTACACAAGCTGGCCCTTCTTCTCAGTCCAACTCCACCCCTCGTGCTTGCTGATTGGCTGCCCAACTCCTCCTGACTCACAGAACACTGCATACACAGGCCCAAACTGCCTACCTGAACTATTAACTGTTCTCTTGCCATAACTCCCTGCTTTCCCATGGCAACCCACTGCTGTTAACAACCGAACACAAGTGTAACACATGCTCTGGATTCTGCTGACAGACACAGCTAACCTTTCTTATGGAAGCCTAAAATATCTCCCTGTTATGTTTATGCGGTGCCCAAATTATAAATTTGTATGTACATACAATGTTGAAAGAACAAAAGACATTTCCCAAAATGTCAGTGTATCCTTCCACCTTTATTAAAAGCATGGCAAACAGTTTTATAAACTTTTCAGTGATTTATGCAAAACAGATATATTTTTATTGGATAATACCTTTTAGTAATCTTTGTTAGCAACACCTCTTATAATTATTCATGTATTATCACCTCATTAATAATCATTAATAAGCATCTTTACTGGTCAGTACTAAAATCACACCTCTAATTATTCTAAATATTCTTGAACGCTGCTTAGCATGCATGACATAGTGATTCTGAGATATCTAAAGGTCAGTGGTTCTACTGCGCATGATAGAATAAGAAAGCTATTAACAAAGCTACTAACTCCTGCACTAAGCATCTAGACTGGCATTGTCCCTGGTAATTTATAACAATGCCACTGTTTACAGTTATAGGAGACATTGAGATTCTCCCAAAACAATACTTCATGGACAAAAACATGTATCATTAGAAATTGCAAAACTTTTAACCCTGTATTATAGAACTGTAGAATTTATGACTAGAATTTATTAATTTCCATATCACCTTCTTGCTACAGCTCACATTGATGTGCCATCCGGGATAAGCTGCACTACCTGAGCAACTTCTGAGTTCTAGACAACACCTCATGTTACCTCTAGGGGTGAGAGCAATGACATAATATAAAAGTGACAAAAAACAGCCACCTGCAGAACCACTCCACAGAAGTTGTCCTGCTAATTGCCTATCATTTCTACCTGTTGTCAGTTGTATTTGCACAACAACATGAAAAATTTATAAAAATTAAAATTGTTAATGAAGATAAGCCTTATTCACATATTGTCCCCCCCCCCCCTGTTTGTGGGGTCAGTCTGGATATACATATATGTTTACTACTCTTTCACAATAAAAAAAAAAACGTATTTGTTTTGTCTTGCTGTATTCTGGAAGTCATAACTTTTTCATTGATGAAGCTATGATAATAGGGCCTATGTATTATGTATTTTATTTTATCACTCTTTATTGCATTTTTTGTGAGGCAACATTAACAAAAGCAGAAATTCTGTTTTTTTTATGCCATTCACTGTGTAGCGTAGCTGACATGTCAATATGACAGGTGATAGATCAATATAATTGTGGTGATACAAAATATATATAGTTTTTTTTTTTAAATGTTACTACTTCGAACAATAAAATCAAATATAATTTTTTTAGTCATCATATTCCCAGACCTATAATTATTTATTTTTATTGTGATTCCTATAATTATGTAAAAACATGTTTTTTGTGGTATTTTTTTATACATTTTTATTTTTTTGTGGAGGAGGTATGTGGTGAACAAGAAGCAATTCTAGAATGTGGTATACACTTTTTCTGTTGTTTGCTTATCAAATTTTTAAAATTTTCCCATGTTTATTCGGGGGGGTTGATGGTTTAACAGAAATACCTAATTTATATAGTTTATATGTTTTACTACTTTGCACAATAGAGACACTTTTATTCAACATGTTTTTGTATCACTGAATCTGAAAGCTATTACATTTTGTTGTATGAGGGCATATTTTTTGTGACACCACCTCCTGATAGTTTTGGGGAAGAAAAGGCTTTGTGATTAGTGCAATTGTTCCATTGTTTCATTTTATTGTTTATGGTATTCAAGATACAGGTAAATAACAGAAGATTATAGTTCTGGGCATTCAGGGAATTTTAATGTACATATTTCCCTGGTTTTTCCCCAAAAATAAGGGGCATGCTTAGAATTTTAATTTTGCCCTGAAAAAAACACTGGGGGGCTTATTTTTTAGGGAAAAGTCTTATTTTTCCATGAACAAGTATTCACAAATTTAATTAAAACAAGAATTCACATTTACGTTAAGCCCAAAAAAACAACATTTATTAATAAACGTTTCATGTCATCACAAACACCGAATAAAAAGCCCAAAATAATTCCATCCCAAGGGCCCATCAAGAAAAACTGGCGTAAAGGGAAAAACCTTGCATATAAAAAAAAATGGCCTTTAAAAAAGATGTGCCCGTGGCCTCCAAAACGAAATGCCCTGTTGAGGCCCCAAGGCACATCCCTTACACCGGGATATGGTTTTGGCCCCCATTACAAGTAAGTGTTATGCACAAATTTTAAATACTTTTAATGATTTAAATAGGAAAGAGCGATTATAATTGACAAAGTTGAAATCGGCACGAAATTTTTTTGGTGATTTTGGAAAATTTTTTCCGCCCGCGGTTTTTTGAGGGACAATCCCCAATAATCTATTAAATATGTGCCCTTTTTCGTGCTTCCTGTCAAATTTGGGGGGCCAGCAAATCAAACTTTGAGCATTTGAGCAGGGGGAGCTGGGTTGGGGGCGCGCATGTTTTTGATTTTGTATGGGTTTTTCATTGGGGGAAAAATCCATGACCTCGTTTTGCATAGAACCAAACTTTTCCCCCTTTTATCATCAATTTTTCAGTGTTTTCTCACAATAGCGGATGGTTTCTAGGTCTCTCTCAATAAAAGCTCACTCAGAACCAACAGTTTTTCTCTTTATTCTTTCGACAACTATTTATTTTTTTTGGAACATTTGAAAAATTTTGGGTAAAATTAAGAATTTCCCCTTTTTTTAGTTAGGCAAAAGACTTTTTTAAAAAAGATCTGCCGGGTGTTTAAAAAACCGCGGGGGGTGGGGGCCGGGCGAACACCCCGGGCAGACCGGCAGGCAGGGGTTTTTATTTTATTAAAGTGCAGCCCAAACCCCGTTTTGAAAACCCGCCAAATTTAAAAGGCTTTTTTTTTTAAAACCCTTTTTGACCCCCCAAAACCTCACCCACCTTTTGGGGGAAATTGAAAACCCTTTTTTTTTGGGGCAGCCCAGTTTTTTTTCAAAAAGCCACCCTTTTCTTACTTTTGGGGTAAGAAATTTTCTAGTAAATGCTGTTTTTTTTTCATTGGGGCAAAAAACCCCCCCTTTTTTTTATCCCCCAAAAACTTTTTTTTTTGCTGTTTTTTACCTTGGCGCAGCCCCGTTTTTTCACAGATGCCACCTGTACTTACATTAGGAAATACAGAATTTTCGAGTAAACTGCTGTTGTATTTCATGTGGGTGCAAAACCCACCTTTTCTTATCATATAACTTTTATATACCGTATATACTCGAGTATAAGCCGAGTTTTCAGTCACAAAAAATGTGCTGAAAATTCCTCCCCATCGGCTAATACTCGAGTCACTGTTGGCGCTCAGGCGCTGCGATGGCCCTTGCGCCGACAGGGAGACGCTTTCAGATAATATGCGGCTTCCTCAGGAGCGCATAATAACTGAAGGCAGAGTCCAGCTGTCAGCACCCGGGGGCAACTGCGGTGGGCCGTGCGCTGTCACCTATCTCTAATATTCCCTGCATGCGACTCCTCTCCGGAGCGCATGCCGAGAAGATATACCCACAGCGGGGCAGAGCAGCGAGCGCTCCTAACTCCCTGCCACCACAGTTGACTTCGTGCGGCCCAAACACCGCGGCTGTCCGGAGATTCCGCACAGGCACCGTGAGTCATCACGCTGCGTGCGCGGCCCTAGATGACATCACCCGACTGTGCCGAGGGAAAAGACCGAGAGCCGCCCGGAGACGGAGTGCAGCGTGCGGATCAGAGTGAGTAAATGGTTGTTTTTTTGTATTAAATCGATGCTATACCTGCGCTAGTATCTGCCCTAACCTGCCCTATACCTGCCTATACTATCTAAAAGACCTGCCTAGAACATGGCCTATACCTGCCCTATCCCTCCTACACTCCCCTATACCGCCCTATACCTCCCTAACCCCCATACCCCCCCTATCCCTCTACCGCCATCCCTCCCCTATCCCTGCCTACATCCCCATACCTCCCCCTATACCTCAAACTTAACCCCCCTATACCTCCCTATAGATATCCTAAGCCGCCTTACTGCCTATCCCTGCCTAACTGCCTTACTCCCAAACCGCCCTATACCCCCCAAACCTCCTACAGCCTTAAACTCCCCAAGCCCCCCCTTACCGCCTAAAATCCCAAAACACTGCCCATCCCTCCCTATACCTCCAAAAGCCGGCCATACCTTAACTGCCTAACTGCCCCCCCTATACCTCCCTAAAGCCCCCCCTATACCTGCCTATACCTCCCCTAAACTCCCTTATACCCCCCTTATGCCTACCTGCTATACCTGCCCTATACCCTACCCCCCCTATGGGGTCCCCATATCCTCCATAAAAGCCCCCTTTGCCTAGGGGGCCCAAAAACCCTGCCTATTACCTGCCTATGGGGGCCATTTTACACCACGCCTATAATCGTTATGGGGGAAAATTAAAACTGCTATTACATGCTATATCTCCCTTTTGGGGGACTTAACGCCTATACCGCCTAAGGGCCATAACGCCTATATTTCCCTATGGGGACTTAAACTGCTATGTAATTTTATTGGTATCCATTTTTTATTTTTAAAATTTACCTGTAGCGCTGCATTTTCTACCCTTGCTTTAATTTTTTAACTTGTAGGTCTAATAATGTTTTTTTGGGGCAAAAGTAGGTGCCTCGGCTTATACTCAGGTCGGCTTATACTTGAGTATATATGGTAGTTTTTTTTCACTTTGGCGCAGTCCAGTTTTGTTCAAAAGGACCCTATCTTGTTGTACAATTTTATTTAGGATACAGAAATTTTCCTAGTAATGCAGGTGTATTTCATTGGTGCAATAAACCTCCTTTTCTTATCCGTTTATAACATTTAAATAGCGTTATTGCACTTTGGTTCGCCCCAGTTAAGTTTTTTTTCAAATAGCCATCCTTGTACTTAAATTTGGATACAGAAATATTCGTAGTTACTGTTGGTGTTTTCATTGGTGCAAAAATCCACCGTTAGTTATCTGGTATAACTTTTAAATATGCTCTGTATTGCACGTGGTGTGGCCCTTTGTTTTTTTTCAAATAGCCACTTTGTACGACAATTTGATAGAAAAAATTTTTTGAGAGCAACATTATCGTTTGTCATTGCTGCAAAAAACACAAATTTACTCCATCCGTGTGGTAATTCTGATAGTTTTTATTGAGATCGTTGAATCTCAATTTGGCGCAGATAGCGCATTGTATGATATTTTGTTGAAAAAACTATCTATTCCTAGTCCCTACTGGGCAGTTGTATATCCCGGGAGGGAAACCCAACTGAAGGAAGCAACACTGTTGATTTTTGTCTTACGGTTCTTCCACCAGACCGCATTTTCACAGGTATTCGCTAGAAACATTTCAGTTTCTAATCCTAGTTGGCATGTGGAAATTAGGAGGGATTTAAAGGAATAGCATGTGATTTGCCATCTTTTAATAAGGAGACTTTCAAAAAAACTCTTCCATACCTTCTTAATTTTTTTATCTTTCTGAACATGGAGCAGAAATGCAGGTGGTTAAGCGGCAAAGAGGGGTGTAGGAGGTAGAGGTACGAGAGAAGGTGCTCCTTCCAGTGCTGGCGGAAACACGGCAAGCCAGCGGATCGTCGGTTGCGAAGGACGTCGGGAATGTCATCATGGGTCAGGGCCCTGTGAATTACAGTAAACGACTGCGTCGCCAAAATCTGTTCTTCAGTGGTTATGAAACCTGATCCAGCAGTCTTATCTCCATAGTCCTCCACAGTTACGGCCCAAATGTAGTCATCAGCATCCCGTAGCATCCATCCAACATGATGCGAAGGGCAGCCCCAAATGTCAACAGTGTATCCCACCACTGTGGATAATTCATTTACTGAAGACCTCTTTGATGACAAAATGAGGCTGAGGTCAGAAGATATCAAGAGGCAAAGAGGATGATTTTGCTTACTTGACGCCCCCAGTTACTGATGCCATCAGTGAAGGAGAAGGAAGTCGGTCAATCAGCACCACAGAGACCATAGATACCCATTCTCCTTCCAACAGATTGACGACCTGCATAGCGTTACTAGCCAGCCTTCTGTCTTCCAGGTTTGGGCGAGCAGTAAAGAAAAGAAACACCTTTAACCCAAACCTCCAAAGCCAAAAGCCTGAATGTCGGCATTGCCAGACTTTTGGCCTTGGGAAATGTTGCCTTCCATCCTGGTGGAACAGATTGGGTTCACGCACGTCATGGCTCTTGCCTGCCTCCCAATACCAGATGCCCCGAGAAGGCATTTCTTTGTACAGAAAAGCCGTTCCTGCCCTGGCCAGAAAGTGTCATCTAAAATTTCAAGCGCGTTGTCTGCATCTGTGTCCGGAAAAGTCCATCTGGACACACTTACACCTGGACTAGGTAAAGCACGGCCAAGTCCGCTAATATCTATGTGACAGCTCACTGGGTGAGGCTGGGTGGATGTCTTGGTGGTGACGGTGGCTCTCAGGCTAGACGCAACACTACTTCAAAACGCAGGATGGTGCAGGGTTGCTTTCCCCCAAGGTCCTCCTGGTGGACATCTCGTGCCACAGAGAAACCAGACCAGTTGAATTAATTCTGTCATGGAGAATCGTCAAACACACAGGTCAGGAGCTGTTGGACGGCTATCCGCAACGAGACCAAGCGCTGGATGGGTGTACAAGGAACATTGTGCCTGGCAAGGTGGTGTGCGGATATCGGTCGAAATCTGCGGCGGGGGGGGGACCACCCTTAAGATCGATAGGCTGGAGCGCATCCCTTGCCTGGACAATGTCATCCACCTGTCGTCAGAAATTTCTAAAAAGCGCTACCGGGTCTGCGGTACTGCCTGATGTGGAAGGTCGAGAGTATGTGTTTGCACTTTCCGCCGTTCGCCACTCCTACTTCATACCGCCTGGCTGCGTTGCAGCGTCAGCTCGGCACCTCCCCGTCAACACGTCTCATTGTTGACGTGGCAATCAACTGGAATTCCACCCTCCACATGCTCCAGCGATGTGGCAGCAGCTGCAATGCCATTACGCAGTACGATGTGACCCTTGGCCTGACAAGCTGCGGTGCAGGCACATTGGCGGTGTTGAGACAATTGAGAGTGGAGGCAGGTGAAAAAGAGCTCTGCAAATCCTTGCCAATTTTGAAGAAGCACCAAAAATGGTCAGTGCGGACTATGCACTGTGTCGGCATGGGCATTGTGATGATCTTAGTTCTGGAATGATCGTTGGACACCTGAAACATCAGGTCCCAAGCAGCGACGGAGGAGGAGACAGACACAGATGCGGACACTGAGCTTTTCTCTCGTCAAACACACAAGACCCTGACAGTTCACATTTTATCGGTCTTCATTAGGCAGTGGTTAAGGGTCAGGGCAAGTGCATGCGGCGCGAGCTCTCAGGGTGCATCATCTGAGGGCAAAGTTCAAGGGCCAGTGTGAAGCTGTGCTGGAGGAAGCGGTGGAGGCATGAGGTATTCCTGGAGACGACTTACCGACGTCCCTGCCTTGAAGAGGTTGGTGCGAAATTTGAGGCGGAGGAGGAAGATGTGGAAGATCAGTTTGCTAGTGCACCTCGACCCAAGAGGCTGGATAATCAAGGCTCCATCTCTCACTGAGTGCTTGGATGCTCCATTTCCTCCAAACCATGATCATCGCATTAAGGCCATCAAAACTGAACAACAGTTACTGGGTGGACCACACCTCCTGGATACACGGTACTAACAAAAATCAGCTCTTTCTTCCACCACCAAATAGAGAGTAAAATGCAGGAAATGGAGACCTTGTTTTGATCAGCTGGAGACATCTGTTGCGTCTGCTTCACGTTCTTCTCAAAATGGTCATGGTGGAACAACGTCAGCAACGTGACAGCAGTAGAGTGCCAAGTAGCCGTAGCCGCCAGCAGCAGGCAATGTGGCAGAAGACCTAATGGGTGACCTCTGACCAATCTTTATTACACCTCACCAACGACATGTAATGCGGGCACACATACAACACACAGAGACCAGCTTAAAGATCATGTGCACGACTTATCTGCGTCTCAACACCATTGTTTTTGGATTTGTTACGGACCCAATTGCTTCTGGGTATCCTAAAATGGATGAAAGGCCCGAGCTACGCTCACCATACGCCATAGAGGTGTTTCAGGCCAGCAGCCAGCGTCATATATGAGCGGACCTTCTGCACAGCTGGAGAGTCATTACAGACAAACGCATCCGGCTTTTCCACAGTTAATGGTGGATTGTTTGACTTTCATCACAAGATGAATACAGGCATGGATCTCTGTTGTTGTGGCCCCAATTGCCTAGGTCACGATTAGTTGCGGGTCTACTTCACATTCATCTTCCAAAAGAAAATGGTCCTCTCTGAATATCTTTTTTTTTTAAAGATTCATTTCTTACTGCTATTTTTATTCTCAGTTTCCCAAAGATCATTTTGCTGGTTTGCGGTGTGGAGGACTGTAAAAGACTCCTAGGTTTCATGACTAAAAAACGTATTCCATTTACCTCAACGTTTATACAATGGTTTTGGGGTCATGTTGCCTGTGAGAGATCTAGCTATAATCATGGTCTTTGGACAGGAAATGTGTCTCTAAGTGATTTCTCCCTCACATTTTTAACAGTGGCTGAGAGTTCATTTTTATAATTTTTTGGGTCATTGATGGCTTTGAAATGCGCATTACTCAGTTTCCTTTTCTAAATAATGTGTTTTCTAACAGGGACATTTGTTTCTTCACAATTGTCAAGAGTGGCTCAGGGTCATGTTTTGAATTTTTGGGGGCATATTGCTGTGAATGCAAGCTATACTTCAGGTCCTATTGTAAAAAGTGTGGGTTTAACAGCGACATTTGTTCTTCACCAATTGTAGAGTGGCTCAAAGGGTGATGGTGCTGTCAAACACAGAATAGGTTAGGGACACTGTTAATGGACACATATTGTAAAATGACTTGTTATTGCAAGATTCTTTAACATAGCTAGCAATCCTCTGTAGTGACCACAAACCATTTAATACAATTATAAAAAAAAAAGAGAAACAAAGATTGTGGTGGGGATTTACAATCCTATTTTAAACTGTGTTTCAGAATTAAACTACCTATGGCCATGTACAAATAGCTGATAAATAATATTCCTCTGAATTGTACAGGGAGTACAGGAAGAACTTTGAACAGATGCTAGGTTATTAAGAGGACATGTGTCTGGAGCACATTCGCTTTCCCCAAGAACAGAGCACAATTTCCTCCAAACACGTTGAGTAAAACGAGAAAATGAATGGCCTCAGAAAAAGGGCACTGGTGTAAACAGGAGCGTCAACCAGCAGCATTTCCAAGTGAAGCTCAAATTGAGTCCGCACTCATACGGCGTAGGGGACATGCGCTCTCGTAGAAGACAGAAATTTCCTCTAGCGCTTCCAGATCTTTACTGTGTACTGAGGAAGGCTGGAGGTTGAGCTAACATTTCCGCTACGCTCTCTGTTCAGCCGACTGGTCTTCGATGCTGCATTATAAGGGCATTTTTTGCCGTGTTTTAATGGATGACGGACGCCTGCCTGGGCTCTCACCGCACCACTGTAAAATCGAGGGGCCACTGCTAGCTGAAACTGCGTGCTTTTAGATGACTAAATCCAGCCCTGGCTCTCACCAACACCCAACTGTGAAGGTCGGCCACTGCAGCTAAACCTGCGTGTTCCAACGTTTTACAGCCTCACCTGCCTTGATCAATTAATTTCCTGAATGCAGGAATTTTCAGACAGCTCGTGACCTACTGGGGGACATCTGTTTTGTTTTGCTTCACATTTCTAATGTCACGGTGGAACAATGTCACAGTAGAATGGCACAAGTAGCTATAGCAGCAGCAGTAATGGGAAAATCGAGTTGTTTTTAATATAGGTTTATTTATTATTGAGGAAATTTTTCTGATGTGATGGTCCATTAAGGGCACCCCGTGCGGGTTTTTGGGTCATGCTGCAGTCCAGGACAGATATAGTCAATGTCCAGTTCAACTAAAATAGTGGTTAAAAGACTCCTTTTCCCGGCAGTTTTTAAATCTGTGGGTCATGCAGCTTTGGGGCTCATGTTGTGGCCCAGGACAGTTCTAGTCAATGTCCAGTGAAACAAAATGGTGGTTGAAAGACTCCTTTTTCTTGCACTTTTTAATCTGTGGGTCAGACAGGTTTAATGGTCATTCTGCGGTAAGACAGATATAGTCAATGTCCAGTGAAACTTATAATTGGTGGTTCAAAGGACTTCCTTTTTCCGCACTTTTTAATCTGTGGGTATGCGGTTTGGGGCTCATGCTGTGGCCACGGAAGGTATAGTTCAATGTCCAGTTAACGAAAATGGTAGTTGAAAGACTCCTTTTTGACACTTTTTAATCTGGGGGTCATGCAGGTATGGGCTCATGCTGCGGCCCAGGACAGTTATAATCAATGTCCAGTTCAACTAAATGGTGGTTGAAAGACTTCCTTTTTCCCGGCAATTTTTAATCTGGGGACATGCAGGGTTTGTGGACATGCTGTGGCCCAGGACAGGTATAGTCAATGGTCCAGTTCAACTAAAATGGTACGTTCAAAGAATCCTTTTTCTGGCACTTTGTAATCTGTGGGTCATGCAGGGTTGAGGGTCATGTTGTGTACAGATATGGATAGTCAATGTCCAATTTCAACTAAAAATGGTGTTCAAAAAAAACAAAAAAAAAAAAAAAAAAAACAAAAAAAAAAAAAAACAAAAAAAAAAAAAAAAACAAACAAAAAAAAAAAAAAACAAAAAAAAAAAAAAAAACACCCAAAAAAAAAAAAAAAAAAAAAAAAAAAAAAAAAAAACAAAAAAAAAAAAAAAAAAAAAAAAAAAAAAAAAAAAAAAAAAAAAAAAAAAAAAAAAAAAAAAAAAAAATAAAAAAAAAAAAAAAAAAAAAAAAAAAAAAAAAAATAAAAAAAAAAAAAAAAAAAAAAAAAAAAAAAAAAAAAAAAAAAATAAGAAAAAAACAAAAAAAAAAAAAAAAAAAAAAAGACTCCTTTTTCCGGCACTTTTTAATTGGGGGTCATGCAGGTTCGGGGCCTCATGATGTGGCCCGGAACATGGATAATCAATGTCCAGTTCAAGTAAAAATGATGGGTTAACATAATATTGCCTTCTGGCACTTTTAATTTGTCGGGTCATGCATGTGTTTAAGGGTCCATGCTGTGGTACAAGACAGGGATAGTGAATGGTCTGTGACTTTTTTCTGTGAATTTATACCTAAGTGTGTTGCCTAAACGATGTCAGCACGTATCCAGTTTTCTGTTGTGGATGTTATTTCCAGTTTCCCCAGCCCTGGTTTGGGTGTAAGAAGAGGTGTTGGTCCTCCTACCATAGACTTTAATGGTCATCAAGAGATAATCTATTATCGACTATCGGAAATCGATCTGAAATTGATGATATTCGATATCTCCCCGATGACGATAGTCACAGTAATCTGCTCATCACTAGTCATACAATAGATGTTGTGGTGAACCCAGAGAACAACTCCAACTGGTGGGTATAAAGATTTAACTTCACCGTGAGCCCTTAAAAATCAAATCCATATGGGCCCCAAACAAGAGATGAATTTTACTTGTTGGCACCCAGGCACCCACTCCAACACTGTTATATGACCACAAATGTTATCTTTAGGCTTTGGTGGATACTTGAGCAAGGCATTGTGGTAACACATTGCTACGGATATGCATGCATGTAGAGATTCCCACTGGAGAAAATGGAATCTTCTCTTCTGAAAAGTACATTAGTGCAGGGCCCAGTTTAAGGGTGGTGAAGATTCCAGATGCTTCTAAGTCTTCTTTAGGGGTGTTGTCTCCAAAAATGTATCAGAGCTAGGCAGCCAGGGGTGGAGGAACTAACAGAAGGGATGGTGTGGGTTTGTAATCGTGAAAATAAAGGGATGGATATGCAAATAGAGACTTTAGTAAGGAAATTGCGATGATTGCATACACAAGGAGCCCATAAAGTGTTGTTTAAGGCTAATATTCAATGGCGTTTATTGCGGCGAGTACTTGTGTGCAGCATTGCTATACGCCAAGTGTTTCTAGAAAGTACGTGCTGGCTAGCGTTTACTTCTAATATAATCTGACCCGGCCTATTGTGCACAGGAAGAAGTGACATGTCTGTAAAAACGTGTTAGGGGAATATGGACAGGTAATCATAGCTCTTCAATGAGAGCTATTTAATTACTGTAGTTGGGGGACATAATTCGGCGTATTACAGCGCAATTACGGGCTGATTACACACTGACAATGATCGACATGTGATACATACTAATAACAGTATATAGAGCGCTCTAAGATGAACGAGTATAAGTGATTTATAGTTCTTTTTCCATCGTGACTCACATGTGATGACTGTTTTTTGCCTTTGGCCCCTTACTTGCCACAAAACTATTTCTGCATCTAGAGCAATTAAATAAATTTAAATCCTAGAGTAGACCCCTCCTGCTACACAATCTTAAATTTAAAGGGTCCCTCTAACTTATAACTCTTTATGCATACATGCCACTTTTGAAGTAAAAAAGCAGGAGAGTGAACGAGGGGCAGTGCGTAGCACGCACGCATTGAAATTTGCGATATCCCATGACCATCTTGCATTTAAAGCCACACCCCTTCGAAAAAGCCACACCCTACTCCAACTACTGTGTAATGCTCTGGAAGAAAGCTTAATTAGGGTTTTGGCGTAACCTCGACTTCCCTGAACTGTTGGATGGTCTATTCAGATCCAGGAGAGACTGGGAGATACTGCCACTGTGTCCCAATAGGTAGGTATCTCAGTTTCCCTATTTGAACTCGAACCACGGTATAGTAGCCTCCTGTATATATATATACACACCAGCCACATATATTATGCTAGGACCCCATTAAAGCAACCATTCACAGGTCTCTCACCTGCATCAATCCAAGGTCTTCAAAATAGGAATGGGCTTTAAGTTTAAAACGTATAAACACTTTTATTATAAATCCGTTTAAAACAACTCTCAGTGTATCAACGTAAGTATTTAGACAAAGTAGAGGGGTACTTAACCATAGTTGCGATGTCACATTTGTGCAATACAGGTAAGTCCGTAATTCTTGCTCCGCTGGAAGCTATCTTAGGAGACGCCGGGAGACCGGGCAACAGTGTCTGTGCACGCAACTTCGTTTCGAGGAGGCTCCTCCCCTTTTCTCACGCATGAGTCACTAATGCGCCGGATCGTCAGCATTTATGCGGACTATTACAAACACATGTAAACCATCTTTAAAAGCTCTGTATTGAACGATGGGTGACACGCCAAAACTATGTTAAGTACCCACTCATTACTTTGTCTAAATACATTACGTTGTACACTGATAGTAGCCTCCTGTAGCCAGGTTAATGCCTCCTTAAGCCAGGTGGGTAGCTCCTATCCCCAATAGCAACGGGTAGTGCACCCTTACAGACATGGTAGTGACTAATTAGCCAGGTGTGCCCCAATATGCAGGTAGTGTTCACCAATAGCCACTTAGATGATCCTTGTAGACAGGTAGTTCCCCATTAGCTAGGCAGATGCCCTTTATCAGGTAGATGTCCCATGAGCCAATGCAGTTGCCCCCAAAAACCCAGGCAGACCCCCCATGCCAGGCAGATCCCCCTTTTTTTCCGGGAGATGCCCCCTTTATTCCAGGTGATGTTCCTCGCCATTAGATGCCCCCATAAACCCCAGGCAGATCCCCGCATAGCCGGCAGAGCCCCCGAGCAGGTAATCCCCCTTTTATCCGGCAGAGCCCCCATGCCAGGCAGATGCCCCCATGACCCAGGTAGATCCCCCCTTTTATCCAGGTAGTGCCCCCATGCCAGGAGATGCCCCCATGACCAGGCGATGCCCCATATCCAGGCAGATCCCCCATGAGCCAAAAGATCCCCTTTATCCCGGTAGTGCCCCCATGAGCCAGGCAGACCCCCCCCTTTACCAGGTAGATCCCCCCATGAGTCAAGAGATGCCCCATGAGCCAAGAGATGCCCCCTTTATCCAGTAGGGGGCCCCCATGCCGGCAGACCCCATGACCCCAATAATGGCCCCTCCCAGGCAGATGCCCCCATGACCCCAAGTAGTGGCCCCATGCCAGGCAGACCCCCCATGAGCCAGGCAGATCCCCCCTTTACCCGGGAGATGCCCCCATGCGGGCAGATGCCCCCTTTAGCCAGGCAGATGCCCCTTTACCCGGGCAGTGCCCCCCTATAGCTAGTAACAATAAAATAATAAAACTTACTTTTTTCCCCTCCCTACAAGCATCAGTGACTGCACACATCCTCCTCAACATCACTCCACCACTGCACAACTCCCCTTGCTCACAGGCAATAAAGCCACCCCCCTCCACACACACCCCGGCCATCCCCTGCATCACCTGTCCTGTGGCTTCCAGTTCTTCAAACCCGGGGGAAAGAGGGCGGCTTGCGGGTGCCGCTAAGCCCGCCCCCCCTTTCCCCCCAATGCTCTTGTAGCTTCCTCTGAAGGAGAGCATTTCCCAAGCGGCGCGGGAGGACAGGGCTGAAAGGGTTCGTTCTAGAACTCCCCCGAACGGACGCGACAATATGAAACTTAAATGGGAGCAGCAAAATTTTTAGATACAATAGGAAATACCCGCTCGCCCAGATGATCCCCCTGCTGCCACCCAGGGTTGGAGTTTTTCCACCCGGTCTTTTTCCCTTTGGAGTATTTTCCCCAATTCTGTGTCCATCTTCTCCACGTAGAAGCCCCAACCCCTGGGTGCGACGAGAATCCTCGGTCGTCAGCCGCATGACAGAAAAAACCCCCCCCTTGCATGGGTTTTCCTCTGAGTTTTTTAAATCGGGAAACAAAAGGGTTAGGGGTGACCAGGTGTGGACCACCCCGGGGGGGAACCCTTTTTCCCGCCGTCTCTCCTAAAACGTCTGTCCAGCGAACGGGGGGCCCCGTGCCATGCCTCATCTAAGGTCCGGTGAGGGTAAGCCACCAATAAATCCTTCACATGGTCAGCTAAACCCTAATCTAAACTGACATTGAGAGCTGGCGTTCCACCCAACGGAGCACCAGCGAGAAAATCAGAGCAAAACTCCTCCACAGTCTTTCACCCCGCCTCAAGATTGCAGCTGAGCCTCGGCCCCAGCTTCCCTTCTGGGGGCATTAAAGGTCCCCTAAACGGAAGGAACCTATCCCCGAAGACAGTTCAGGTGAGTCATGCAGTAACGAAAATGCCCACTCCTGGGGGGACCCTGCAGTAAGGACATAACAATTCCCACCCTTTGTTCCTCATTACCCTGAGGTAAGTGGGCGGAGCCTAAAATAAAGGCTACAACCCTCTCTAAATGACACAAAGGCCTTCCTGTTACCTGCAAACCTGTCAGGCAATCGATAGGGGTTCCACAGGAGGGGAAGGTATAATGCATGGACCCTCTGACTTGGGTATGCCTCCTTTTGTTCTACCCTCAGCGCCAGATACTGGACTAGCTGGGTAGCCCCGGCATCTGCTCTACCAGAGCTGTCATGGGGTCCGTAGTGAGGGTAGAGCAGTAACGGTTTCGGCCTGTGATAATGTCACGTCAAGGGAGGTGCAGTGAGCCCTAACTGGAACCCAGCCCACTGTCCCTGCCTACTTGACGTGCTGCCCTAGGCGGCAGACGGCAACTGGGCGACAGTCCCTGCGCTGCTAAAGTGCTGGGGCCGTGAGAAGCAAGAATAGTGAGACAGTCCAGGTCAATATCAAATAGAAACGCCAAAGCCACAAATCAGAACCAGAGGAATAAACGTAAACAAGCCGAGGTCAAAAGCCAAACGGAAGCAAAGCACAAAATCAGGAGACAAGCCGGGGTCAGGAGAACAGGCAGAGGTCAGGTACACAGATAAGCAGAACACAATATACAGACCAGTAACAAGGTAGCCAGGAATATCACAGGCGCAGCAGTCAGCCTTCAGGGAGTTTAAATGGGATTCCTGGATACCGCCCCTGCAGCTGATTGGAGCGGCCTCCGGGTCCTCCCATTGGCTGGTGCACTCACCCCCTGTCAGGAGTGGCTGGGCCCCTGTCACTCACAGAGTTGTCAGCAGCATGTGTATCAGGGTGGGATCGTGCATCAGCTGCTGCAGCCTGTCTGCAGCCTGAGCACAGCTTAGCCCTGACAGATATTAATTATTTTTTTATGACCCAAGAAAAAAACTACTGAGGGACAGTAATGTATACAGTCACCATGTATAAAAAGAGGAACAACAGAGAACATAGTAAAACATAAGTTTCACAGACAAATGTAAAAGTGAAAATGCGGACAAACGTGCACACAGCCATGTTGATCTACCCTTTATCAGGTCATTTAGCCTTCTCTATGTCCTTTCGTTAACAGTTCCTGTATATAATACAGATGTAGCAGACTTTAACTTGTTCATGGCTTTTTGTGTTATCTCCTCTTAACGCAAACCAACGACCATTGAAGAGCATAGAAATAGTTGAAAGAACTTTTTGTGTCCTGATATCAGGATGCTTTATCTATTAAGTTTAGTTCTACTCCATCTGTACATCTCTGCCTAGGGATAATTTTACATCGATGTTTTGTAGCAGTTGTTGTCTTGATTTGTAATAGAAAAGCAACAAAACCTTTGTGTACAACAATCCCCAAAGATACAAATGTGTTCAGGGATATGCAAGAATGCAAAGCTGGAGCCTAAGGGTAGATCTACACGGCACTGACAAAATACAGGTCAGATTCTGTCTTTTGCATGGTTTTTGAGGACAGTTCTGTCCGTGGTTTGCAGACCCCTCAACCTTTTAAATGCATATTTCCACCCGAAAACTTAACAGATTGAACATTTTCTAAGTTTTTCGGAAACACCGGCGGTGTAAAAAAACCTCCAGCAGAAAATCCGTTGAGTGTGGACTACTGAATGGATTTTCTATCAAAGTCTATGTGGATGGTTGACAGTCGATTTTCAAATCTGAGAACAGCCTGAAAATCCGACCAAAAACCTTGCCGTGTAAATAGGCCCCAGGAGCGCTACCTGGAGTAAGATGTTTAATTTACTTCATAACTAGTGCGGCTCTAATTAAAAATTAGGATTTAAAGAACTTGGAAATAGTGATTATTTTAAAACCACTTTTTATTTTTTTTAATTTTCCCCTTTTGGATGTAAACTCTCTTGCCCAAAATTAACATAAAGGGCTTTCAGTTCTTAGCCCGCTAGTGCTGCAGACAGTTTTGTTGGAGACTTTTTATTTTTTGCAGGATGACTACAGGTATGTTTTAATGGCCCAATTTAATGTAATATATAATATTTTGAAAAACTGTTTAATGTGCAAGAAGACTTTCTGCTATCTTCCAGGAGTAGTAAAAAGCACAAAATATATTTTTAACTATGATTAAACCTTAAAACATGTGTCAATGACATTGTGATGGATAAATGTAGACTATAAACCTTAGTATTTGCCACCCTCAGTATTGGACTGTGGTGCCTAGGGCCCACCAAAGGAGTTTATTTTAGGCCCAATTTACCTCGTTGTCTCCACCACCTGTACGGTGCCCCGCCCTGCCTCACTTCAACTTATACAGACCAATGTGATGACATCATCACATTAATCTGTAAACAAGATGGAGTGCTGGGGCTTCTGAGTCTCCCTCACTTAATTGCAGCAGGTGATTTAATAATAACATTACACCGAGACCACATATCACCACCACATGAAGACTAAATAATACCTCTGCACCATGACCACATATCACCACCAATAGTAACTGAATAATACCTCCACACCATGACTTGTATACCCTCTACATGTAATACTTTTTGTATAATAAAGATTTTTTGCTCATATCCATTGCTGGAATCTTCTATGTTTTTTCGATTGAGAAATCCTGCGATTGAGGATTTGGATCTGTGCAAGGAATGAGCTGAGCAATGGGGAGTACCAGGTTTAATGCCTGCAGCAATCGGGGTGAGCTCCACACATTTCTTATTTGTTACTATATACCTCTTCAGTGGGACCTCTGTGCTATGAGGCCACAGCGGGCCCTCGCTGTGTCAAACCCGAGGCCTAACGGAGGATCCACTGTTTCTCTGGTGGGCCAGTCCAACACTGGCCACCCTGTTTATGAAGGGACCAAAAGTAATTGGACAAATTAAATAATTGTAAATAAAATGTTAATTTCTAATACTTGGTTAAAAACCCTTTGTTGGCAATGACTGCCTGAAGTCTTATACTCATGGACATCACCAGACGCTGTGTTTCCTCCTTTTTGATGTTCAGCCAGGCCTTTACTGAAGCAATTTTCAGTTGCTGTTTGTTTGTGGGCCTTTCAATTGGGTTGAGATCAGGTGACTGACTTGGCCATTCAAGAATATTCTGCTTCTTTGCTTTAAAAAATTCCTGGGTTGCTTTGGCTTTATGTTTTGGGTCATAGTCCAACTGTATTATGAAACCTCGCCTGACCAGTTTGGCTGCATTTGGCTGGATTTGAGCACACAGAAGGTCTCTGAATACCTCAGAATTCATCTGGCTGCTTCTGTCCTGTGTCACATCACCAACACTAGTGACCCAGTGCCACTGACAGCCATGCATGCCCCAGTTGTCACACTGTCTCTGCTGTGTGTTACAGATGATGTGGTGTGCTTTAGATCATGAGCTGTACCATGTCTTCGCCATACTTTTTACTTTCTGGTAGAGGTTGACCTTCGTTTCATTTGTCCAAAGAATGTTCTTCCAGAACTGTGCTGGCTTATTTAGATTTTTTTTTTAGCAAAGTCCAACAAAACCTTTTTATTCTTGAGGCTTATGAGTGGCTTGCACCGTGCAGTGAACTCACTGTATTTACTTTCATGCAGTCTTGTTTATGGTAGATTTGGCTATTGATACAAATACATCCTGGAGGGTATTCAGAGACATACTCTGTGCTCAAATCCACTGCAGAACTGATCTGGATCTGATAAAACCTAGCAGAACCTGCGGTTACTGAGCCCCAGCAGTCACATGAATGCTGTACATTCAAAAATCGACAATATACCATCCCTGCCTTCTCCCTGGAGAGCCCGATTGCTGCTGATAACCCACTCTCCACTCCTGTAGCTGCATATGTGCAGCTGTGCACTCTGCAGGGCGGTTTCAACACAGCCGTGCACATTTAGATGACCACGGCCTGGACTTATATGGTCAACTGGAGGTTGTTGTCTGACAAGTTCAGGCATAAGACAACAAATAAATAGATATTTGGTGGAAAGCAACAGGCACCATAATGTAGTCCATGTAGACAAGATTTTCATGTACTCAGGAATAGCACCAATTCTGCAGCCCAGAGAAGTACCACATTCTGCAGAAAGCAGCATAATGAACATCCCCAGTGCTTTTTATTCAGGTTCACTCATGAGCTATATAAAGGGTCCATTTAATTTCGATGTTTCAGTTCTGGTCATACTGGATTGCTCACCATGACTCCTAACTACAAAACCATATACAAATATGGAAAAAATAGACATCACACAGCCAATAAGGGAGAAATATGGGGTCTAGCTTTATAGTATACTACAGTTGTGGAGAAGCATGTTTAGGACCAGTCAGACCATGGAGTCACATGAAGTCACACATTCATGACGCTAGTACAAGCATGTCTATAGACATTAATTAAAGAGGTGTTCCCATGAAGCAGAGTCTAGTGGCACAGTCAGCTCTCAGCTAGCTATACAGTCGTGCATAAGAATGAGGAGGGCGGCGCTTGCGGCCATCCTCCTCATTCACTTCTATGTGAACTCCCAAATAAAGGCTGAGCGCACACTATAGGAGACATGTATGATCGTGTTTTTCACCCTTTTCTAGCAGTCTACGATGTGTAATGTGCCTAATGAATGTGCTAGGCACATTGTTTTTAAAACTTGACACTTTTTAATGTGCCTAACATGAGGCGTTCTGGGGGGGTGTCGCACCGCACTCGTAATATTAGACACATATATGAATGTGGTTTGGCAAAACTAGACGCATTACTGCTCGAACAGACAGACCTATTTTAATGTGGACTGCCTGAACCTGAGGAGTTAAAGTGGACCTAGATTTGCTGTTAGGGAAAAAAATGTCCAATATTTCTCAACTTACATCAGTGCAAAAATAAAAAGTGATTTCTGATTATTATCAAACTATATAAAATTAAATTATTTAAATGTAATGAAAAATGTTATCATATAAAATAATATAAAAATATATAATATTCCAGAAATATAAAAATATCTCCTATAAAATGTATTTTAAAATTAATATAATCTAAAACTAATTCTACATTAAATAACCCACTGCTGTTGTTCAGATTTTTACATTTTTAATTTTTACTTCATTAAATTTGAAATGTATTTTTTCTGCTCTCACTCTTTATTCTACATATTCCAAGAGCCAGCACAGCACAGGTCTTGTTGGGACCTGTGGTCCACCAAACAAGATCACTACCATAATTTCTATTCACTGACATGCTATTCGAATGACTAATCTTTTAGTTCCAGCCTATCTATAGCCTTTAAATGTGTTTGGCGTATTACTTATGCACCTAAGTTCCGTAATGCGGCAAACACACAGGCGAGGTGCAATGAATTGTAGACATAATTTATAATCACACAAAAAACAGTTTCATATAGTCAGGCGCATTTGACGCTGAAAAAGAGATGAGAAAATGGATGCACCTAGTTCCATACATGTCTCCCTATATTCGGAAGTCCCATAGTTAATGTGGAGGATGGCTCCAAGTGCCGCCATCCTCATTCTCATGCATGGTCAGCTCACAGCTAGCTGAGAGTTGACTGTGCCACTAGACTTTGTTTTGTGGGAACACCCCTTTAAGCAATCAAAAATGCTAATGATTCATGTAGCAAAGCCATATATTAGGGCAAAGGCTGTGACAAACACAATGGGGCTCATCACTTATCTGCTTTCCCCTTTTAGAAGCTAATTCTGTGGGTCTGACTACTTGTCCCATCCATTGGTAAATGTAATCATACAGGCTTAGGTCTTCTAGAATGCACCTGAATGGATGAACACTGTTGATAAAATAAAGGTGTCAACTACACTTACATGCACATGGAAATACTTTGGTCAGTATTTTGCATCAGTATGTCTGAACTTAAAATAGGAGTGGATCCAAAACATGAATGAGGTACATATCTTTTCATTATATTTTCTTTTTCTGTAGCTTCCATGCCTAGTTTTAGCTAACAAATGAATGTAAAGTACTGACCAAAACACTGCCATGTGAAAGTGCCATATGGCACCTCACTTTTATAATGTAGTATGCAAGAGTTAAATACATTTATAGGCACAAAGGTCACTTCCAGACCCCCAAAAACAGGCTCTTCTCCAAATGTTCCTAAACATTTTTCCATTCAGAGCTGATTAGTTTCTGCTGTGGATCAAAACATATGAGAGCAACTCGCCTGCCTTCAGCATTTATGGGAAACAATCCCTCTAATTGCATTTAGTGTATTTTTTGTTACATTTGCAGATGTTCATATTGAGAAACAAAGTATAAAACTATCAATTTATACCAGATTGAAATAAGATGCAAGAGGCTGCTTCATAGAAATGGAGAACTTTTTTTCCCTGCAGTTCTCAAGAATTAAAGATACAGAGGGCTCACATCACAACATTGCAAAAGATTAGGCCAATGTATTTTAATGAGCCCCACCTTTAGGCGGCCACTACCAACAGGTGATGGGCACCTGAAGGTCAACCAGAAAATTATTCTAAGGGCCCACTTTTCATCTTGTAACGCAGGAGTGGATTCGCTGGGCCAACGCAAGCGATGATAGCTAAGCCACGCGAGGGAACGGAGTCTAAGTAGCCCCAGGTTTTTACCAGAGCCCGCCGCAAAGCGGGATGGACTTGCTGCGGCGTGAGGCTACCAAGTCGTTACCCCTGACGTGACTTGCTTGCGATGGCGGCCGGGGTACAGCGTGATACAAAGACGTAATCCAGAGACGTAGTCGGGGACAGGCAGAAGGTCAGGGCAGGCGGCAGAGGTTCGTGGTCAGAGACAGGCAGACGGTCAGGGCAGACGGCAAACAGGCAAGGTCAGGAAACGTAAGCAGGCGGACTGGTACACGGGTAATCAGGAAAGAACAGCAATACACTCTAGACGCACGGTAAACACACCAACAAACTGGCAGAGAGTGCTGGGGGCGTGTACCTTATATAGGACCAGCGGCCGTCAATAACCAATTAACGGTGCGCTGGCCCTTTAAATCCAGTCCAGCAGTCTCGCGCCTTAAGCAACGGGTATGCGCGCGGCGGTTGTCAGAGCCGGAGACAGGAGCGGGGACTGGTGAGTACGGGGTTTCCAGCCCAGACGCAGAAGGCCCACGGCTGCGGGCAGCCGCGGCACCCCCCGCCAGACCCCATAAGCGCAGGGGAACGGCCGCGGCGCCGTGACACATCTATACGCAACATTTACACGTTCACTTTTGAACACAGGATCAATAATTCATCATATCATATAATACCTGTATATAATAATACCATCAATAATATCTATTAGGTTTTTCTTAAATTGCAAGTGCTTGGCTCTAAAATCACCTTCAAGTAGGGTTGTCTACTCTGGAGCTTTAAAGCGGTTGTCTCACTACAAAGAATAGCTTTCAAAATGTAGGGAACACTAAATGAAGACGTTTTCCAAATATATTGCTTTGTTCATCTTTTTTTGTTAAGGAGTAGTGATGAGTGATTGTGTTGACAATCGTCATCTTATAGATAACAGATTTTTGAAATTATCATGCCGATAGTCAATAATCGCTGATGACCATTAAATTCTATGGGAGAGCAACAACAGCTTCATTCTTACACCCAAACAGGGGAGGAGAAGCTGGAATTAACATCCACAACAGTAACCTGGATATGTGCTACATCTTAGGCAACACAATTAGGTTATAAAAGTCACAGAAAACAATTCACAGGCTAAAATAATTCATCATGTTCAATGCCTAACAGAAAACATGAGGACGGCGTAGCCACAGCAGGTACAGCGGTACCAGCAGTTACGGGGACCCTTTCATACAAACAAGACACTGCTATTGGAAAAGGCACAGGGGAACTGTCAGGAGACCCCTAGCACTTTTTGCACCAGGGACCAACAATTTGTCATATATGCGGTGCTGGTGGCAGCAAGAACGTCCCAACGGGGAACACGGAGGTTCAGCTGGCAGGGCCTTAGTTACAGCGGGTGCGGCGAGAGACACGGCCACATGCAGCTAAATCAAATGGGGTGCCCACTACTACCCATTACTACTTCCTATTTTTAACATATCACTGAGCACCTTTTTCATTCTGGCCCCTGACAGGAATACTACCCAATTGCCAACCCTGGCATCCATTTTAAAGTAGCCTGACCCCAAAACCACCAAAAAATGCTCTTATGGACACCTTATACCAGGTTGTGTATAGCACAATGCCCGCAAAAATTATCAAATTTACCACACATTTTAACAACTCGCCAGTGTTAATTTTTGTGATGATGAAATGCCACTTAGAAACCACATTTCTGTACCAAAGGACCTGGATTATAGCCATACATTCCAACTTTTGAAAGTAAAAAAGCAGGAGATGTGAAGGCGGCGTGCTACGCACGCCGCGCCGAAAATTTGCATATCCACACCCATCTTGCATTTAAGCCACACCCCCTTGGAAAAAGCCACACCCTACTCCACCTAACTGTGTAATGGCTCTGGAAGAAAGCTAAATTAGGGTTTTGCCGTCACCCAGCATCCCTGGACTGTTGGATTGTCTATTCAGCATCCAGGAGAGCTGGGAGATACTGCCAAACTGTGTCCCAATAGGTAGGTATCTCGGTGGCCTATTTGAACCTTGAACCAGGTAGTAGCCTCCTGTAGCCAGGTTAATGCCCCCTTTAAGCCAGGTAGCTGTCCCCAATAGCCAGGTAGTGCCCCTTACAGCCAGGTAGTGCCCCTTACAGCCAGGTAGTGCCTCCATTAGCCAGGTAGTGCCCCCAATAGCCAGGTAGTGTCCCCAATAGCCACTTAGATGCTCTTTGTAGCCAGGTAGTTCCCCCAATAGCTAGGCAGATGCCCCCTTTATCCAGGTAGATGTCCCCATGAGCCATGCAGATGCCCCCATAAACCAGGCAGATGCCCCCCATAAACCAGGCAGATGCCCCCCATGCCAGGCAGATGCCACCTTTATCCAGGCAGATGCCCCCTTTATCCAGGTAGATGTTCCCATGCGCCATGCAGTTGCCCCCATAAACCAGGCAGATGCCGCCATGAGCCAGGCAGATGCCCCCTTTATCCAGGCAGATGCCCCCCAGGAGCCAGGCAGATGTCCCCTTTATCCAGGCAGATGCCCCCTTTATCCAGGCAGATGCCCCAATGAGCCAAGTAGATGGCCCCATGCCAGGCAGATGCCCCCATGAGCCAGGCAGATGCCCCCTTTATCCAGGTAGATGCCCCCATGCCAGGCAGATGCCCACTTTATCCAGGTAGATGCCCCCATGAGCCAAGTATATGGCCCCATGCCAGGCAGATGCCCCCATGAGCCAGGCAGATGCCCCCTTTATCCAGGTAGATGCCACCAAGCCAGGCAGGTGCCCCCGTTAGCCAGGTCGATCCCCCCTTGAGCCAAGTAGATGGCCCCATGCCAGGCAGATGCCCCCATGAGCCAGGCAGATGCCCCCTTTATCCAGGTAGATGCCCCCTTGCCAGGCAGATGCCCCCATGAGCCAGGCAGATGCCCCCTTTATCCAGGTAGATGCCCCCATGCCCGGCAGATGCCCCCTTTATCCAGGTAGATACCCCCATGCCAGGCAGATTCCCCCATGAGCCAAGTAGATGGCCCCATGCCAGGCAGATGCCCCCATGAGCCAGGCAGATGACCCCTTTATCCAGATAGATGCCCCCATGCCAGGTAGATGCCCCCATGAGCCAGGCAGATGCCCCCTTTATCCAGGCAGTGCCCCTATAGCTAGTAACAATAAAATAATAAAACTTACTTTACTCCCCTCACAAGCACTCAGTCACTGCACACACTCCTCCCCTCACATGCACTCACACTCACTGCACACACTCCTCCCCTCACAAGCACTCACACTCACTGCACACACTCCTCCCCTCACAAGCACTCAGTCACCCCCCTTCCCCTCCACTTCCCCCCCCCCCCACACACACAGCCATCCCTGCACTCACCTGTCCTGCTGGCATCCTAGTTCTTCAAACTCGGGAAAAGGGGACGGAGCTTCGCGGGAGCCGCTAAGCCCCGCCCCCTTCCCCCGCAATGCTCTCGCAGCTTCCTCTGAAGGAGAGCATTGCCGGCGGCGGCGACGCAGGACAGAGGCTGAAGGGGCAGCGTTCTAGAGACGCTGCCCGATGCCTCTGTATACAGATAACCTCCAGCTTCTCTAAAGAGGCGGGAGGTTATGCCACCCAAGCGGGAGGGCGGGACACGGCCCCCATTAGCGGGAGTGACCCGCCAAAACCGGGAGGGTTGGCAACTATGATTATAGCTGATTTTCACAGCATCATGACCCCAAAACCATTGACAGTGCTTGAAATTTTCTTGAAGACATGACTAAATGGAATACGTTTTTTTCATGAATTTGTGTACGATTGGTGTATTTTACAGTCTCCTAACCGCAAAACCAGCAAAATAAACTTTTGGGCACTCAGAATAAAAATTGCATTAAGAAATTATCATTTTTAAAAAAATAATTCAAGAGGACCATTTCTTTTGGAAGAGGAATGTGAAGTAGACCAGCAACTAATGGGTGACCTCAGCAACTAGTGCCACAACAACAGAGATCCACGCCTGCTTCATATTGATGAAAGTAAGACGTTCCACATTGTCAGTGGAAATCCGGATGCATTTGTCTGTAATGACTCCTCCAGCTGTGCTGAAGGTCCGCTCAGATATGACACTGACTGCTGAGCAGGACAACACCTCTATGGCGTGGCGAGCGAGCTCAGGCCATTCATCCATTTTGGATACCCAGAAGTCGATTGGGTCCGGAACATATCCAAAAACATCAGTGTTGAGACGCAGATAGTCGTGCACCAGGATCTTAAAGGGAACCTGTCACATAGGTTGTGCCCCCCTTGCTGAGGGCAGCACAAGCTAGTGTCAGACTTGCTGTTCCCAGCACTGTGTCCCTTATTCTGCAGCAGTTTTAGAGCATTTACCCCTCAAATCTTATTCATGAGTAGGTGTTAGCCCCACCCACTGACAGTTATTCACATGTTTCTACCTATTCAAAGTAATAGCAAGGGTTAAAAAAAAAAAGAGAGACACAAAGGCGCACAAATAGTGAAGTCTATTATGGTAAGAAAATTGTAAAAACAGGTGAGAGATACACTCACCTGTATACGTTGTGCGATTGCAGTAGAGGCACAACACTCATGTAAGTTTGTTATTATGAGCCCTCTGGTTTGTAGCTCTGGTCCACGGCAGCCTGCGATCCTATGCCTGCACTGACAAAACTCCAGCCAGTGCAGGAAGAGATAGGAAACAATCCCAGTCCGAGAGAAAAAAGGAGGTGCGGCGCTCGTGGGTATGAAAGTAAGTGCTCTACTCCAGATTAGGAATAAGAACAATTTATTGTTTTAAAAACAACGTATTACCCTACGCGTTTCGCGCCTATACTAGCGCTTCATACCATATAGGCGAAACGCTAGGTAATACGTGTTTAAACATAATTGTTTTATCCTAATCTGGTAAGCACTTACTCATATCACGAGCGCCGCACCTCCTTTTCTCCGACCGGGACTTTCCTATTCAAAGTAATAGTTATCAGTTTAGTGGCGGGCTATATCAGATGGGGGTTTGAAAAAAACTGCTCTTTGAATGACTCTTACGAATGACCATGGCGAACTGCAGATTTGAGCATTAAATCACAAAACGTACCATCTACAGAATAAGGGACACAATGCTGAAAGCAGGTCTAACATACCTGTTGTCCTCAACGGGTGGGGGGGGGGCAAAACTATTGAGTTCTCTTAAGCGGTCATGTGATCATATGTGTGCCTGCATTATCTTGGCTGATATGAATAAGATTGCCAGCTACCTAACACCTCTTGTGCTTACCACCTGATCGCTTGTTCAAAGAAAAAAATTTAAAAGGTATAAAATTTTCCAGTCCTATTGGACTGTCGCAAAACGGCAATCACAGATTCTTAAATCCCTTAATTTCTAGGCAACTAGATAAACAGAATTGTTTCTATCGAATACCTGTAAAATGCGGTATGGTGGAAGAAATATGTATAACACAATTTGCATACAAGTGAGCTCATTGCGGCAAACAGATGCACGGACTGCAATAAGAGTATTTAAATGTTATATGGATTAATATGGCGGCCTTCACACCACTGACAACAGGCGCAATTTACTAGGAAATATGTATAACACAATATGCGTACAACTGAGCTCTTTGCGGCAAACAGACGCACGGACTTCAATAAAACTATTTAAAAGTTATAGGGATAAGTTATGCTGGTTTTGGGAACACTGACACGCAGTGATTGCAATAGCCCTGGAAAAAGGACAATTTCACCTGCTATCAGAGGTCTGCTGGCCAAAAAAGTGGTAAAAACAATGCTTTTTCAATTCAAGGTCACAGAACACACTGGGCTACACAATATCTCCTTTCCTTTCCAAAGCCTCTCCTTCTAACAACTCCCTGGTACTTTGATGGTCTATTCTGACCCTGAATGTAACCTTTCACTAGCCACCCATGGAACCTAGCTAAGGGATTGCTGCTCTTTCAAGTTAATATGCAACTCTGTGGACAGACCAGCAAAATGTAGATGTCAGCTTTGGTTAAAGCATCTGTAAAGTCACTTGATAACTATTTATTAACTGTGAGCAAAAGCTACTTTATAAGACCTAGAGCTAAATTAATGAGAACCTGCCAGGTGGTTTATGCTGCCCTATCTGAGAGCGGGATGTCATAGAGGAAGAGAAGATGAGCTATGGGATATATAGGTGTAAGTGATTTAGAGCAGGATTTCTGAATAAAAAGGAGAGAGAAAAAAATCAAACCGGAAGTGAAACTTTTTCTAATCCCACTTATTTGCAGCGATTGACCATTTGCTCTGTACACACACCGATACAGGGAAAATCTTCAATCATTGTGTGGGTGGGGTAAGCAGGACTCTCACAATCTCTTAAGGAGTCCGCTCAGTATTTTCTCTGCTTTTTACTCAGAAATCATGTTCCTAATCATATAACCCTATATATCTCAGAGCTTAGCCTCTCTCCCTCTATCACGTCCTGCTCTCAAATAGGGAAACATAAACTAAACCACCTGATAGCTTGCTTTTCAGAATTATCCTTAGTTAAGAAGTCTTCTTTAGTATATTTGCTAACATTTCTGTAATTTCAGATACCGTATATACTCGAGTATAAGCTGAGTTTTTCAGCACAAAAAACGTGCTGAAAAATCCCCCCTCGGCTTATACTCGAGTCACGGTCGGCACTTGGGCGCTGCGATGGCCTGGGCGCCGGCAGGGACACTTCAGTTATACGCGACTCCTCAGGGAGCGCATATAACTAAAGGCCGAGTACAGCCGACAGTGTCCGGCTGTTGCGGTGGCCCGGGCGCTGTCAGCAATCTCCTCACCTGAGATAACAGGAAGAGATAACACTGCGGTGCAGAGAGCGAGCGCTCCCTGCTCTGCAGTGGACTCCGGACGTCCGCAAACTCACGACTGTCCGGAGTTTCCGGCACAGGCAGCATGTGTCATCACGCTGCGTGCGCGGCCTGATGACATCACGCTGCCTGTGCAGAGAAGACGGAGGAGAGCGCCCCGGGAGGCGGAGCAGCGGGGGATCGGGGAATGTGATTGTTTTTTGTTTTAAAATCCTTCCTATAACCTGCCTAGGGGGACCTACAGCTGCCTATAACGACCTATACCTGCCTATAACCTGCCTATAGGGACCTATACCTGCCTATACCCTGCCTATGAGGACCTATACCTGCCTATAACGACCTATACCTGCCTATAACCTGCCTATGGGGACCTATACCTGCTTATTACCTGCCTATTAGGACCTATACCTGCCTATAACGACCTATACCTGACTATAACCTGCCTATGGGGGGAATTACCTGTCTATAGCCTGCCTATGGAGACCTATAGCGGCCTATAACCTGCCTAGGGGATCTATACCTGCCTATACCCTGCCTATGAGGACTTACACCTGCCTATAACCTGACTAGGGGGACTTATACCTGCCTATACCCTGCCTATGAGGACCTATACCTGCCTATTATCTGCCTATAACGACCTATACCTGCCTATAACTTGCCTATAGGGACATATAGCTGCCTATACCAGCCTATAACCTGCCTATGGGGGACATTAAACTGCCTATACCAGCCTATACCTGCCTATGGGGGACATTAAACTGCTTATACCTGCCTAAAGGGGACATAAAACTGCCTATACCTGCCTATGGGGGACATTAAAATACCTATGTAATTTTATTGGTATCTATTTTTATTTTTAAAATTCACCAGTAGCCGCTGCATTTTCTACCCTAGGCTTATACTCGAGTCAATAAGCTTTCCCGGTTCTTGTGCCAAAAGTAGGTGCCTCGGCTTATACTCGGGTCGGCTTATACTCGAGTATATACGGTATGTTTTGGGAACCTGAGTCACAACCAATATAGCCATTATTTCAGTGCCCACTTGAATTGTCATTTGTTTTTTCCAGACTTGTTACCAGCCGATTAACCATGTCATGCTGAAGTAGATTTCCAAATCCATTATCGCTGCACAAATAGACAGTCATGCACAGAAGTTTAACTTGAAACTCTTGCGCCTCAATATAACTTTTGCAGCATGGCTCTCTATGCACCACGTGTTATTTATAAAAACGGCAGCTTTTTATGTGATTATGGGACTCTGAGTCCCCTCTTGTGTGATTGCTACCTCTGCAACCCCTATAACTTAGCTACCCGTATATATATATACCCCTAAAGTATATACTTTTCACTGGTGTTGTACTCCAGCTTCGGGTTGGTTCAGTTTGGCAGCAACTGAATTTTGCCTGCAAAATTGTACAACCAATCACCAGCTTTTTTATTGATAGTGAAAACAAAGGGCAACATGTCAGAAAAGAGGCGCTTCCATGCCAGTTTTAAGGCGCATTAAATGAGTGTATAATGCGCCTGAATAAATAAACCTGTCAAAAATCTGGCTTGTGGTATGCCTTGTATAGCGCATTTAATGCGCTTTATTTAGGCGTATACCAAAAAAAAGGTGCATAACACATCATTGCTAGCATATTTGATGTGCCTACTTTAGGCACATTTAAAAGTGTCAAATGTGCCTGGTTTTGATGTATGACAGTTCGTTTATATAGAGAATACGACTTCAATAGTTTTTTTTTTTGCAAAATACACCAAAAAGGATGGTGCAGCCCTAATGGGACATGTCGCCCAAAGTGTCAAATTGACCTAACCTAAATCCAAAGTACAACGTTATTCTTTACCCAGCCTTATTAAAAACAGATTTATCCAATAACAGTGAAGATTTTGATGTAACAGTCATATTTACTGGTTATTTGAAGGAGACGCTCATTTATAAAGTGATCGCTTGCAGTACAACTTCAGTTTACAGTATAATAGACTCTACGTTGCCTGAGGTGAGAGAAGAGCATTGATGGGGTCGGACATTTTTAACTAGTCTTTCTCCTATGTCCCTATTAGACCATCTCTCTGTGCCCACAGTGTTGCTCTGGATATTGGCAGCTACTGCTGCACAATTTCAATTGCTGTCATTTCGCAGAATTTGTTACTTGCCATTACTTGTGAAATGTGAAAGGTGCTTATTACGCAGAGTGTGTGTCATTCAGATGCATTAATCACTCTTGTCCTTGCCTGACATGGCTCTCCCTGACAACCTAGTAACCATTACAAGGTGGTTGTGACACCATTGATTCTGTGGCTCCCTTCACCTCTGTTTAAAAGCTTTCCATTAGTAGCAATGAATATGCCCCATCTCATATCCCTATGGCTGAGATGTAAACATGATGGACTATTTTCAAAAATATATTCTATACATTAGATAATGACATACATATTTACAAATGACACAAGATATGCATGTTGGAGTTTTAGTAAGATTTACATTTTTAATAACATTCTCTACTAGTCTAATGACACACTTGAGTCACATTATAATGACCATCTTCTACTTTCAACAGTGGCAGCACATTGCTCATAAAGGAAGTCATGTATAGTGAGCTTGCTCGGTGGATATATAAGGTGTGTGATAGACTGTTTGTACATTTATCCCTCGTTGCTGTCACAGGTAAAAGGGACAATTTATCAGAGTTGCAAAAAGGGATGATTATTGGCTTTTGAGCCAAGGATGTCAGTTTTTCAAAAGCTGTGTGGTTTGTGAACTATTTGCATTCTGCTGTGGTAAAAGTATATCGTGAGTGTTGTGACAAATGGCGCCATTGCAAAGAAGCATTCTCTGGGCCCACTCCTCCATGTGGAAGACACTCTTAACTAATTTGGGTATGAATCCATTGTTGGAAATTAAATGCAGCCATACATGCTGACTATCTTCCCTGAGGCAGATTGGATCTTCTTGCAAGACAATACAATATGTCACATGGCTACAAAATGTCCAACATAGGTTGGAAGAGCATTACCAAGACTCGTATGTATTACTCCAGTATCCGGTTTACTAGATTAGATGAGGCTGTTGCAGTGCAAATTCCTGAAATAACTCTCCGGAGTATCAGCTGACCATGCTGCACCCATGTGCTTGATTATTCAGGAATGGTTGCTTGCTAGCCCTCTAGAAAGATGAGCCTTGCTTTTTGGCTGGTGCTAGTGTATATATATATATACAGAGAGAGAGAGAGAGAGATAGACGAGAGATAAAGAGAAATCTATCTATATATGTCAAAAAACATAACCAACACATAAAAATAAAATAACTAAATTATGCTCGCAACACAACAAATAAAAAACACACTATCCAACAAAAAAAAACATATGATGAAGCCAATTATAAGATGTAAACATGAGGATCCAATATGCTGAAGCAACTATAAAATGTAGACATAAAAATACAGCCAAATGGACCCAACAAGAACAAGGTTAACTGTCCAAGCAAATCCAGAAGATCAAGCCAATAATGAAGTGTGGACAAGAGCATCCAATATGCTGATGCAGATATAAAGTACAAGCATAAAAATGCGACCAAACAATGAACCCAGCAAGAAATACAGCAACATAGTGTCATAAAAAAGATAATGCCCTATGAAAACAAGTGCCAGCTTAGTGCACCCTGAAAAGGGTCCTCTGAATAATGAGCCCCATCATAATAAGCCCCAGAAAAGTGTCATTACAGTATCCCATGAATATAAGTACTAGCATAATGCCCATGAATATAAGTGAAAGCTCAGCTGGACCCAGAATATAAGTGCAATGATAGTGCTCACTGAAAATGTGGCACCATAGGGCCACCTGACTATAAGTATCATCTAATCATCCTCTAAATAAATGGGCCATCATAATGATCTTGTAATCAATTGCCCTCACAGTGCTCCCTAAAGATAATGCCCCTGAATATAAATGTCAACACAGTGCTTTCTAAATATGTGCTATAATACTGCCCCTGAATATATGTGTGATATCAGTGTTCCCAAGTAGCATAATTTTGTTCCCTAAAAACATGCGCCATCACAGTGCCCAAGGACTATAAGTTCGATCATACTGCCCCTCAAAATATAAATGCCATCATAACCCCTGGAATATAAGTGTAATCTCAAATATATTTTCTTGATTAGGTTTGTTTTTTAATTCTGATATATCGGTTTTAAATATAAGAACATGCGTATTGGTCAAAAGAGAGTCACGTGGTTGTTTGCCTTCAAAGGATGCCCCTGCGATTTCCCCGTCCGGGTCGCAGGGGCATCCGTCCCCGACTCTGAGCGCGCCCCGTCCCGCACCTCGGGTCCGGGGTCCCTCATTTCCCCCTGCCCGGTCCCCAGTGACTTACCCGCCCCCGCTCCTGCCCCGTCCGTCTCGGTCTCTCGGCCTGCGCGGGGGCCGCCCTTAGGGAGCGCGCCGCCCGCATCCCGAGATTTAAAGGGGCAGTGCCCCCGGTAATTGGCCATTACCGGCACTGCTCCTATTTTAGCCCAGCCTCTTCCATGGCCTTTGCCGGATCTTTTGTGCACATGCACTAAAAGCTTCCAGAAAGCCTTGTTTTCGCCTACCGTGTACCGAACCCTTTGCTTTCGTTTATCGACCACGATCCTTGCCGCCTCCCTGACCTTCTGCCTGTCTACTTCACGAACCTCAGCCGCCTGCCCTGACCTTCTTGCCTGTCCCCGACTACGAGTCTGACTGCCGATCTGTAAACCTCGCCTACCCCTTGGCCGCCACTGCAGGCAAGCCCCGCCAGTGGGAGTGACCTGGTGGACTCCCCCCCGCAGCAAGTCCATCCGCTTTGCGGCGGGCTCTGGTGAATACCGGGACCCACTTAGATTCCCCCTCCCTGGTGTGGGCTTAAAGCCATCGCCTGCGGTGGTCCAGCGATCCACCTCCCCAAACCCTAACCCGTCGCTCTAGTGGTCCTAAGCTCCGCTTGGCCATGCGGACAACGTTCGACGGGGTCCCTTAGGCCTGCAGGGGCTTCATCACCCCGTACTCCCTTCATGTGGAACTTATGGCTTGTCAGTTCCCATCTGAAAGATCCAAGGTGGCTTTCGTGGTGCATTCCTTCTCTCTGGTAAAAAAGCCAGCCTGGCAACTCATCTCTGGACCGAGGCGATCCGTCACCGCTGACCTGGTGACATTTCTGCAGAATTCCGGTAGTGTCTTCGAAGAGCCTGCCCGCGCTTGCAATCGCTGAGACTGCCCTGTTGAACCTGCAACAAGGGAACGCCTCGTGGGAGATCTATACGCCTGCAGTTCCGCACACTTGCATCGGAGCAGGCTTGGAACGATTTCAGCGTAGTGCGCGTCAGCGGTTCAGCGAGGGTCTCTCCAGCCAGAATAAGGATGCCGGCTCGGCCGCCCGGACTATATGTCATCTTAAGCGAGCTCATCCATTTGGCTACCGGATTGATACCGCTCACAGGAGACCGTGAGGAAGAGCTCCGCCAGAAGCAAGAACACAGTCCTCCCACATCTCGCCTGTCCCGACCTGCACCCGGTGTTTCTACGGCCTATCCCAGCCTCCTTCCCACCAGCCTCGGAAGAGGCCATGCCAGGGATAAGCCCACCAGACTCTTCGCAGGAACTTGACAACGGCGTAAGGCAAAACCTATGTACTCTACTGTGTCAGAGGCCCTAATCATCTCCTCAGGGTTCATGCTTCCGTCCGCGGTGGCCGGGGAAGACGAGCGCGAGGAGGATTTTCGAATAAATCCTTTCTGTAGATTTCCCGATGTACTCAACATGGCTGAGTCTCAGGAAACGGATAAGGGGTAGACTCTGCCCCAGAGGGCCTGGTACCGGGCAGAAGATCAATCGGGGCAATCATATGGACCGATGTGGCGCAAGGTCTCTGTTTGCTTCCTCGGAAAGACATCAGCAAAAGCTCACATATGAACGCGGGAGACCCGCTAGAGCCTTAGACGGTACCGGGAGAAGCGTAAGCATCAGGCGGGCGAGGCGCATACCAAACAGCGCGACCCGACGACTACCCCAGTGTCTGGGGCCCCATCGAAAAACTTCACGCCGCTCCAGTCAAGCACCGGGGCATGTTGCTGGCAAGCCACCTGGAAGGGACCCCATAAGGATTGGCGAGGAAGACGCGGGGTAACACATAGAACGACAGCCCTCTCTTTATGCAGTGCTCCACTTTGATGGAACAGTGGCTCCGTACGGTAACGGTTTAGATCGCTGAGGGATCTCCCCACTGACGAGGAGTATGGATAGGGGTTTTCTCCATGGAGAACCAACGGGAAGATGGAGTTGAGACACCACGGCACCTCTGTCTAGAGTGTTCCCCAGCCGATACCGGAGTCCAGGAAGCTGAAGCTTGATAAGTGGGTCCGGCTTCCGTTCCTGACCAGGGACGGGTTATTTCAGACGAGGAAAGGGACGGCACAACCCCTAGGGACGCCTCTCCCACGTATCCTAAGGTGCGCATGGCCCCCGGCCGCCGCGCACGGAGCATTCAAGCTGCAACCCCTGAGGCGATTGTTCCAAGACGGCTGCCACATGTAAGACATAGGTTTTCCTACGCCGTTGGTCAACGTTCCTGCGGGTCAGGTGTGCTCTATCTCACTGGCATTGCCCTTTCCACGGCTGGCTGGGAAGGAGCTGTGAAGGCCGTAGTAACACCCGTGAGCAGAACGGGACAGTCCGGCGTGGGAGTACTGGTTTCTTGCTACTTGGCGGAGCCTCCTCACGTCTCTCAGTGAAGTTGGATATCAATCCTCCGTAGCTCCAAGATGGATTAGCTTGCTTATAAAGAAGACGTATAGGTCCCGGCGGCGGGGCATCCTTAGATCTGGCTGGAGAGACCCTTCTTGAACGTGGCCCACAACGCTGAGATCGTTCCAAGCCAGCTCCGATTGCAAGTGTGCGGAACTGCATGGCGTATCTCCCACGTATGCGTTTATCCCCTTGTTGCAGGTTCAACAGGGGCGGTCCTCAGCAGACGAAGGCGTGGGCAGGCTCATCGAAGAGAACTTGACTGAATTCCTGTAGAAATGTCACCAGGTCAGCGGTGTCCGATCGCCTCGGTCTCCCCGAGAGGAGTTGCTCCAGCCCATGGCTTACCAGACAGGAGACTGACCACGAAAGCCAAACCTTTGGATCTTTCAGAAGGGAACAGACAAAGCCATCAAGTTCCACAAAGGAGGAGCACTGGGTGATGAAGCCCCGCAGCTGTAGGGTCCCCCCGTAAACTTTGTCGGCATGGCCAAGCGGAGCTGAGGGACCAGACTGGTAGCGACAGTACGTCTGGCGGTGGATCCTGCTGGACACCGCAGGCGATGGCGTAAGCCCTACACCAGGGAGTGGAATCTAAAGTGGGTCCCGGTATTTCACGGCAGAGCCCGCCGCAAAAGCGGGAGGACTTGCTGCGCGGGAGTCCACCATGATCACTACCAGCTGGCGGGGCGTGGCCTGCAGTATGCGGCCGAAGGGTGAGGCGAGGTACAGAATCGGCAGTCAGACTCGTAGTCGGGGTACAGGCAAGAAGGTCAGGGCAGCGGCGTGAGGTTCGTGAACTTAGACAGGCAGAAGGTCAGCAGCTGCAAGGATCGTGTCGAGTAAACGTAAGCAAAAGGTGTTCGGTACACGGTAGGCGAGACAAGGCTTTCTGAACCTTTCCCATTAGGCGATGTGCACTAAAGATCCGGCAAAGGCCACGGAAGAGGCTGGGCTAAAATAGAGCAGTGCCCGTAATTTGCCCTAATTACCGGCGCACTGTCCCTTTAAATCTAGACTGCCGGCGCGCAGCGCTCCTAAGGGGCAGCACCGCCGCGCACGTGCCGTAGAGAGACCGAGGGACTACGGGCAGGAGCGAGGCCGGGTAAGTCACTGTGGGGACCCGGGGCAGCGGTGAGGAGCGGAACCCCGGGACCCGAGGTGCGGGATACGGGGCCCCGCCGCTCGTCCAGAGTCTGGGGCAACGGATGCGCCTGCGACCCGGGACGAGGGTCGCAGGGGCATCCGTGACATTGCCTTTAGAGAAAGGAGAAGTTACATGCCCTAACTTAGAGTATTTGTCCTCACTACAGGCTCATTTGTAGATCCGTCGGGGAACCGAACAGAGCGGACCCCAAGACGGAACCTAAAAGCGCTTGTAACACGGAGTGTAAACTCCGTGTGAACAAGCTCTTATCCTGCCTGGTGCTAATAATAAAAAGAAAACTGCTGAAAAGTTTCCACTACAGAACAGGAAGAATCATACTATTATAAGGCCCAGTGGCCAAAGTGAAAACTGCAGGATTGCAGGATTTATTTATTTTTAAATGATTATTTGAGTTCACCCACTTAACATTCTCAATTATTAGCCAAAGTACTGCTACATAGAGAACCCAGCATCAGAGAACCCAGCATGTCCATGTATTAAATTGACAGCCTATTTATTTTTATAGAAACTGTGTAATACTTAATTTAGCCTGCTGTAGCACTGCAGGGAAAATAAATAGTTGTTCCCGGGATCCTGCAAAAATCACAGCTGATAACTGGAGCTGCTAGAAGTAAGAAACCCTGTTATTCATTGTCAAACTGGAGTGTCTGGGGTCCATCAGTGGAGTTTCTTGGGGCCCAATCTCCAGCTACAGTACATGACTGCACAGTTTACACATACTTCATGCTTTCTGTCTCTCCTCCTTTACCTTTCTCTCTGAAAAGCAGCATCAGGCCTGCCATGCCCAATGGGTCAACCATGCTAGGGTCTCACCATGCCTAAGTTCCCATCAGGGGCTTCCCTGCTCCCCCGTGGGTTAATCCGCACCTACTGTTAGGAGGATTTAAAAATTAGGTTAAAAATTAAGAAAGAGTGCCCAGGGGTGGTACAAAGCAGCCACAGATGCCAAAAATGCCCACTTTTGGTGGTTGTCTTGCATAAACCTCACCTTTTTTCAATCCAGTTTATGGAACCCTTGTGCCACAATTAGGACCGTTGGCAAGATTGTGCAATACTCCAAAGGGTTCCAGCTTACTGTGTAGAACTAGCAGATGTCTGACACTCCAACACACAAAGGCAGTTAACCATTATCATCATTTACTGAGGGGATATGCATATGAATACATTAAATGACTCATTTGGGGATTTGTTCTAGAGGAGATATAATAGTTTGGCTTCACAGAGTCCAACAAGTATTTATATCTCTGGCTGTAAAGATTTGAGGTCAAACAGTTCACAGTTACTTGGACATCTGTAATCATGAAAAATTGAAATCTTCTCCAGCTGAGTTCTGCTGCTAAGATGGACTGAGCAAATCCGATGGAGCCATTTCTTGTAGTATCACAAAATAGAAGCTTTCATCTCAGCATTCATTCCTAAAGGCAAAAGTAATAACTTCTTCGGTGCTTGGCATTGGTAATATAGGCACTGTTTGTTTTGGATGTATACAGATTGGAAGATTTATGGCAAAAATCGAGAAGAGGCCATTTGCTGGTGCTAGTTCACTTTCCATTATATCTGTCTCTTTTTCTGTTGTGTTAACCACTATAGTTAAAGGACCTCCTTTGCTCATACATTGATGTTCTATCCTAAATATAAAGCCATTAACCCCTTACTGCAGCAGCCAGTTTGGGCCTTCCTCACAGATCCCAATTTTTGAAATCTGACATGTGACATTTTATGTGGTAATAACTTTTTGACACTTTTGCCTATCCATGTCATTCAGAGACTGTTTTCACATGACACATTGTGCTTTAAGATAGTAAGAAATTGTGGTCCATATAATCCTTGTCTATTTGTGAAAAATCTAAATATTGTGAAAATTTGGAAATATTTGCCAATTTCAAACTTCAAAAATGTCTTTGCATAAGATAGATAATTATTCCTCTCAAAATAGTTTATAACTAACACCTACCAAATGTCCACTGTAGGCTGGTATCTTTTCTTAAATGTCTTTTTTTATGACATTTGGGAGCTTAGAAATATAATAGTACATTTTTCACATCTTCAAGAAAATTTTGGAAACATAGATATTTTTAGGACATCGTTCAGACATGGTTTTGAGGGGCTTGTATGTTAGAAACCCTCATAAATGACTCCATCTAAGAATCTACACCTCTTAAAGTTTTGAAAATAGCATTTAGGAAGTTTGTTAACCCATTAGGTATTTCACAGAGATTAAAGCAAAGTGGAGGTGAAATTTTCCAAAATATAACTTATTGTTTTTTTTACAGATTTTCAATTTTTTATCCATTAACACTGGGAACACAGTAGATGTGACCAGGTAAATGAAAACTCAACATCAATTCACCAGATTCTGTTGTTTTCAGAGATATCCCATGTGTGGCCCTAGTGCACTATTTGGCTCAATCACAAGTTTCAGAGTAGGAGAGCAACCTACGCCTTTGGGGCGCCTTTTCAATACGATTTTATTTAGGCGCCATTTCAGGTTGCGGACACCTTAAGGTGCTGAAACTTATTAAACACCCCTAAAAAGACCCCGTATTGGAAACGACACCCCTTAAGGAATATATCCAGGAGTGCAGTGAGTATATCAACCCCACAGTTGTTTCAAATATTTTTTTAGCGTTAGGCTGTGAAATTATTATTTTCCAACAATCTGCAATTTTAGCTGAAAATGTTTAATTTGTAGAAGGAATCCTGGATAAAAGCACCCCAAATTTTGTTGCACAGTTTCTTCTAAGTTCAGCAATACCCTATATATGGGTGTAAACTGCTTCTTGTGTGCATGGTAAGGCGTACAAGGGAGGGAACGCTATTTGGCTTTTGAAACACAGGAGGGAACGCTATTTGGCTTTTGGAACACAGATTTTGGTGGGTGCCTTGTGACATGTGTAAAGCCCCCAAGTACCAGAACAGGAGAAACCTTCCATAAGTCACCCAATTTTGTATTCAACACCCCATGGGATCTCATGTAGGCTGTTTTGGCATATTGGGTGCACAGGTGTTCCATAGTTTTTTTTCGCATTGAGCAATGAAAATGTGGGGGAAAAACGCAGTTCCACCATTGTTTTTTTTGGCTTCAATTTTGCAGCATTCGCCGTGAGGCATACTTGACATGACAACTTTACCCTGAAGGTCAGAACGATTGCAATGATATAAATTTTAGATGGTTTTGTATGTTTTATTACTTTTACACAATAGAAATGCATTTATAAAATTTGTGTTTTTACATCGTCATAGTCAGCTAGCCATAAGTTTTTTATTTTTTGTATATGGAGCCAAGTATGGTCATATTTTCTGCGGGGTGAGTTAACGTTTTTATTAGTATCATTATGGGGTGCATATGACGCTTTGATCACTTTTTATTAAGGTTTTTGTGAGGTGTTTTGAACAAAATACAGCAATCCTGGTAGTGTTTTTATTTTTATTTTTTACAACGGTCATAGTGCAGTATAAATGACATGCTAACTTTACTCAGCAGGTCGATATGATTACAGCGATGCCAATTTGTATATAATATTATGTTTACCTCTTTTTACACAAATAAAACCTTGTACTCAAAGGAAAACCATGTTTTTGCATCACCAGTAAGTATGAGATCCATAACATTTTGGGATTTTCCTGTTGTAGAGAGCTGGTAATAGCAGCTTGTCTTCCGGGATGATTTGACACTTTTATTGGTAGCATTTATGGGGGACAAGGCTTTTGATCAGTTTTAAATAAATTTTTGACAGCAGTGTGGAAAAAAAAAAAAAGAAATACTGCAATTCCTAGTAGTGTTTTTTTAATTTAACAGTGTTTTATTGTGCGTAAGCATGACAAATTAAGTTTTTACCCTGTGTGTCGATACGATTATGGCGATACCCAATTTATATAGTGTTTTTTTGGGTAAAACAATATAGATTCATTGCTTTCTTCTGACAGCCATTAGTTTTTTATTTTTTTTACAGAGCTGTGTAAAGGTTTCTTTTTTTGCAGGATGAAACTGGCTGGCTTTTAATTGGTACCACTTTGGGGTTTATATGAGTTTTTGATCACTTTTTATTCCATTTTATGTGCTGCAGGATGAACAAATTTGGTGATTTTTTTATGGCGTTCACCATGTGGGTTAATTAACATTTATAGGGTACAAAATATGTATACCTTATTTATTTTTGTTTTTTTGGGCGTGATTGGCATTTGTAAAGGGGAAAAGGGCAGTGTACACATTTTTATTTTATTTTTCATGTTGTGTTTTTACTTTTTTTAACTTTTTCACTTTTTTTTACTTTTCCTCATAGGAGAATTGTATTAGTGATCTTAAGATCACTGATGCAATTGAGATCAGTTCACAGCAGAACTGCTCTATACTGGTCTCCATTGCGACTGTCACTCACCATGCCTGGCAATGCCCACAATGCATTGTGGACATGGTGATGTCACATACCAGCCCTAAGTGTTTCTTACACTCCCGGGCTGTCAGATGAGGAGAAAATCACTGCTGCTGCACCGAGAAAAGACAGAAGGAGCTCCCTTCTTCTGTCTTTCCTTTAGATCCAGCAATCGTAATAGATTGCGATAGCTAAGGGTTAATCACCCACATCTGGTGCTCACTCTGTCTGCAGGTGATGCGGCATAGGCCAGGTGTAATATACAGCTGGTCCCATGTCGCAATCGTGCGGGCCCGCTTTTGAGCCCGCACAATGTGCAGGACGCATAGGTACATCCATTTGCAGGAAGGCACTTCCTGCTCGGATGTACCGGTACGTCCTATGCCGGGAAGGGGTTAATGTCTGTCCCCAGAAAACCACTTTAAGCCACTACACTAAATGGAGTCAAGTCAGACAAAAAAAATTGTTGTTGGCCCTGTCTGACATATGTATGAAAAGTTGTGTGCCAAAAACAGGTGCACGTCCAACATCCTCAACACGTTTGTCCGCGGCAATTCTTAAGGGGCGAGTCGCTCCACATTCATAAGATTAAACACATGTATGAATAGTGCTCAACAGAATGTGTCATAAAAAGTATCTTTTAATCCATGCCAATTTCAAACTGGCGAGGCTGAGACAAAATTTGGCGCAGACACTTTATGAGACACTCTTTTGGCGCACATAAATGTCTCACAATGGGATACATTTATAGAGTGCTGTGAGACACTTTCATACAAATTGACAAGACGTACAGCTGTCTAATCTGAGACCGTTTTCATACATGTACTGCTATGTGTTATTGTTATTTGCTGTTTATTGGACGCTTGGTTGCTTTTTTAGCTTTGCTTTGTTACGGCACATAACACTAAATAATGACTGCATCTTTACTGCATGGTAGTGTAACTGGAAAGGTGGTCTAAAGTCCACATGTCTTTAACGGATTGGGTTGCTACTCTATTCTTTATTCTTATCCCTTCCCTGAGTTTTAAACTGCAACTCACTGTGTTCAGACTGGCTGCTGCATATAAGCACAAGACCAACTTGAACATACTGGGAGGCAAATGTTAGAGGGTGCACTTTGATGGAGTACACTGCCCTCATAGTTGTTTGCATTCATATATATTGCTGAGTTGTGATAAAAACTTGTTGGTAATGTTTTGCTTGTAGATCTCATTGTACTCTGCCACATCTTGTGGATGTGGCAGTGATGCTGTTGGGTAATGGCAGTAGGGTATTTCTCCTGTTTGCGATTTGTACTTTATTGTTCCTGGTAGCAGACTGTCCTGAGAGCCCTACAGCTCTGCTCTGGTGAAGGTCTTGGAGCTGTAGTGTCTTCAAGATATGGCCATAAATATTCTTTGTTTGGCACCATTAGGTGGCATTGGCAGTATTGTCGGGCAATAGTGTAAGTGATGGGAAGTGCTCAGGGGCCTGGATCAAGCAAGGGAACCGTTTAATTTTGGCCAAGCATTGCAGAGCGCAGCGGGCGGGTTTTGGGGTTGAAGTATGAGTGGATACTAGAACCAATCAGGATCTAAGAACCGGGTAGGCCCAGAAACTAGAAGGGCTGCAGAGGTAGAATGAAAATTAGAGTTCTCAAAATGGTACAGCACTCTGATAAATCACCTAACCAGGAGGGAAAAGATATCCACAGGGGTGTCTATGAAAAAAAATAGCCCCTTGCATTGAGGGTAATAAAAAATTTGGGGAAAATATAGTAAAAAAAATTTAAGGTAAAAAAAATAAATTTTTATTAAAAAAATAAAACATTTAGTCAAGGTGAATAGCTTCTCTATGCCCCTACATACCCATAAAAAAATTTTGTTTGGTCTCAAATTGTTCTCATAAGTACCTTATTTGTCCAAACAATAATCCCCATTTTTGTGAGTCATGAAATGTATTAGTGCATTATTTACTGAACATAAGTTACACACATTTTTGGCTCTGGGCCATAGGTAATAGAGATCCTGGAGCTCCTGTCTTCATAAGACACTGCTGGTCCAGTGCTTTATTGAATTCATAGAGTTCGATTTTCCAGTTGGGACCCCCTCAACATGCCAAAGCAAAGTGCTGGTGAGTTACAGGGGAAAAAATGATCACCGACAAGGTTTAGAAGCTGTATACCCAAACTTTTGGAGGGGTCCCCATGATTTATTGTCAATGATGTCTACTCACTGTAGTGTATAATACTGACTATATATTTAACGCCCCACCTTTTATTTGGAAGAAAGACAACAGACAACTACTGTAAGAAACAACTTTCCATGCTAAGGCTTACTATGTATCTGCATATTTTAGAAACTGTCATAATAACTCATCTTCCTGGGTGCACAATACACATTCATGATTACAGCAATCAGAAACATCCCATTTTAAATTGTAAAAGCATAAAAAAAACATAAAATCTTTAAAACAAAGACCACGAGGAGAGAAAAAATTTGTGGCAAGCGGGTTTTTGGCATATAAATTTTTGCAAGGGAAGGGGGCATCCCCCAAAAAAAAAAAAAAAAAAATCGGGTTTGGGAAGAGTTTGCAGTAATTTCTTCATCAGGGTTCCTGCAAAGGGTATTCATTTAGGCAGTGACAGAGATCAGGGAAGGTGAATAGGGAAATTTTATTTTTAAATTATTATTTTTATTTTTTTTTTTGGGAAAACGCCCTTAAATTCCAGGGCGCGGAAACATTTCAGGCGGGGTACATAAATAACATTGGTAAAAAAATTTAAAACCAAATGAAAATTTAATGACTAACAAATTTGGTACAGGGGAAAGAGGTCCTCCCCTGGGGCTTAAAAATCTACGGGAAAGGGGGGGAAGAGAAAGAAGGTGGGGGACAGAATGGTTTGGGGGGCCCCGGTGCAGTGCAACACGGTTAAGTTGGTTATAGGCAATCCTAAATTTTTGGTAGGTTTTCGGTTACGTTTGAACCCGGGTTTGAGAGAGGGGGAGAGTCTGAGGTGTTGGGGCGTGAGTTCCAAAGTGTGGGGGAACCCACGAGAGAAGTTTGGGGGGAACGGTTATGTGGGGAAAAGGTGATAAGAGGAGGAGCGGAGGGGGAAGGTCCTGGGGGGGAGCGGGGGGTTGTTTTAAAGGGGGATGTATTTAGAGAAAAAGGCAGAGAAAATATGAAGGGGGGGAGGTTATGGGGACCCTTTTGTAGGTCAAATTTTGCTAGCTTGAACGGGTTTTTTTGCCTTAGGGAAAAATGGGGCAGCCAGGTAAAAGGGGATGGGGAAGAGGGGAGAGGCAAAAAAGGAAAGTAGCGAGGGGAGGGTAAAATCAGACAGGCAAGATTTAAAGGGTTGGTTGGGGGGGGGAGTGAGGGTGCTAGCGGGGAGGCCACAGAAAAGGATTTTTCCCATTTGTCAAGGGGAGATGAGGGGCCCGTGGGACCGCATTTTTGTCCCTTTTACAGTTAAGAAATGAGGGGATTGGGGGGAAATTTATTTTTTAGGTGGAGGTTTGACGGAGGGTGGGGGTTTTTGGGATGTGCGGTTTGAAGGACAGATTGGGGGTAAAAGGGGGTTATCCCCAAGGGCCCAGCGGACCGGGGTGCTGGTGGGGGGAGAAAAGGGCCTTTAAACAGTGATAAATGGGGATCAGGGGGGAGGGAAAAAGAGTGGGAGGGGGGGGAAAAGATAGAAAAATTAAGTTTTTTTCCAGTTTAGTTTTAGGGAAGGGGGGGAGAAGAAGGGGGGAAAATGGCCCGAAAGACAGTAGGGAAACCGGGGGAGAGAAGAGAGGGGGACATCGGGGGCCGGGGAGGGGTAGAGTTGGGGGGGTCATCGGCAAAAAGGGTTTGGTATTGAAACCCGGGTTGTGATGCTAGGGAAGGGGGCCCCAGACCAAGGGGTTATAGATGGGAAAAGGGAGTAGGGGGCCCCGGGAAAAGCCCCGGGGGGGGACCCAAAGAGGGTGGGGAGAGGAGGGGGGTTTTGGAGCGGAGAGGAGAAACGTTTGAAGGGTTCCCGTTTCCAGTGAGGGGGGAAAAGGGTCGTGTTTGCGGAGGGGAGTAGGTTGTGTAGGAAAGTAAATTTGGGTGGGACAGTGCCCAAAGGGCAGGGGAAAAGGTCTAGGAGGAGAAGCCAATTTGTGGCTTTGAGGCTTTGGGGAAGTTGCTGGGGTTTGGTAAATTTGGTTGGGGGCGGTTTTTCAGTAGAGGGGGTGGGGGGGAAGGGGCCGATTGGAGGGGGGACAAGGAGAGATTTGGGTGGAGGATGGAGAGGCCCGTTAAAGTTTGGACGTGTATCAAGGGTTTTTAGAGGCGAAGGGAAGAAAAGTGGGGAAATGGGACGTAGTTGGACAGAAAGGGGGGGTTTAAAGAGATGGTTTTTTTAGGATGGGGGTAATGGTTAGCGGGGTTTAAAAGGGAGGAAGGGAAGATGCAGGGGTTAAGGATGGGATTGAAGGATGGGTGGGGGGCTGGGGGAAAAACCCCCAACCTTTAAGGTCAGGGATGAGGGGGGTGGCAGTGGGTCCAAATTTACAGGTGGTGGGTTCGTTTTGGGGACAGTAAAAAAGGAAAGATTGTCGGGAGTGACTAGGTGTAAGCAAGTTAGATTTCTGCTGAAGGAGAGAGGGGGGGAGGGGGTGTGGGGGGGAAGGAGGAGGGGGAAAAAAGGTTTTAAAAAAAGTTGTCTTGGGTTGTGGGAAAGGGGAATTGGGGTCGTGAAGAATTTCTTGTTTGGCTGAGGTGGAGGTGCGGTTTTTAAAATTTGTGTGTAGTGTTTCTTTATTTGAGGTAAAGTCGGGTGGTGGACCCCGGGGGTTTTCTTCCGGGTTTGCGTTGGGCCCAATTCGGGAAAGCTCGCCTAACTGTTTGGTGGGGTTTTGTGCCAGGGCCGTCTGTTCATTTGGGGTTCTGTTGTTGTGAGGGGGCCCAAACCGCACCCAAAAAGGGAGGTGATTGTGTTGTTGTGGGAATGTGGGGGCTGCTTTGGGATCGGCAAATGGGATAGGGTTTAAAGATTTGAAAGGGAGGGGTCAGTTTAGAGTGAAAGGGTTGGGGTTTTGTAGGTTCCTGCGGGGTTTTACTAGTTTTGGTGCGGGTTTGGGGCCAGGTGGAGTGGGGGTTTGGTGGAGGGGGAAGGTTTGAGAGGTTGTGGTCAGAGATAGGGAGAGGGGGAGTTTTAGAGGTTAGATGGGGGAAAAAAGGGGGGGTAAAGATGAGGTCCGTGTGTTTTCCGCTGTGGGAGGGTGGCCCCCGGGATTTTTCCAAAAACTTTGGGGAAGGGGGGCCAAAAGGGGAAGGGAGAGTGACAGGATTTTGTTAGTAGTGGAAAAGGGGGGGTATCGATTGGAAGGGGTTTCTCCCAAATGATAATAGGGGGGGATGTCGGGGGGAAAGAAAGTGGGGGAGCCAGGAAGAAAAGGGTGGTAAAGGGGAAGGTGGGGGGGGGCCCCCGGGGGGTCGGGTAGACAACAGCCCCTTGGGGGTTTTGGAGGGGGATTTAGATCCCGGAAAAAAATGTACCTGGGAAGGAGGGAGGGGGGGATGGGGAATTTAAATGGTGGAATGGAGAAAAAGGGAAAACAGGTATCGGGACAGAAGAAGGCCGTTTAACCTCCCCCATGTTTACTGCCAGGGGGGGGGGTTGTGGGTAAACTGGACCCAACCATGGAGGTGCAGAAGGGGAAAGTTGTTTCAGAGGGTGCCACCCAAAGGTTCTGTTAACCCAAGGGAAAGGGTTTTAAAATTGCGGGAGAAAACGGGTTTAAGGATAAAGGGAAGCTTGTTGCACACAGAACGGGGCTTTTCCCAGGGAGCTCCGGGACTGGGGATAGGTCCCTTGCAGGGGTTTGGGGGGATGGGTTTGGGGTTTTTAGGGGTGGTTGTTTAAAGGGTGTGTGCTGCTTGGTCTTTTGAGAGATGCCTAAAAAACCACAGGGGGATGGCTTGAGGGGGGCCCCCGGGGTTGGGGGGATAGTTCCCCCAGGAGAAGAAGGGGAGAGAGGGGAGGAGGTGTGTGTGGGATAAGAAAAAGGTGGTTGTGTGGGTTTTTTTTGGGAAAGGTTTAATTTGTGGAAAAGGTGAAGAGTAGAAAGGGCAGGGTGGGGAGGGGGGAAAACAAAAAGGGGAGATTTGGGAAAGCATCGCCCCGCGGTGGGTTTTTCTGGAGGGGAGAAAGGGGGTTTGATTGTTAGGGGGCAGTGATGACTGTAGCAGGGAGGTGCAATTAATTGGGGTGCTGTGTTTAGTGGGGGGCTGGGGAAAAGGTTTTTGTTACCTTTGGTTCACTTTGGTTTCAATTTTTGGTATTAAAGCGGGATAAAATTTTGGAGTTAAAACTTAAAAAGGGTGTTGCACAGAAAATTTTAAAGTCATGAAAGGGACTTTGAGGGTATGCCCTTTAAAAAGGGAAAAAATGCTATCTTAACCCGGGGAAATTGGGAGTGGGGGGGGGGGGGGGGTTTTTGGTGATCAGAAGGGAAAAATTGAAAAAATGATTTGTGGGTAGAAAATTAAAGGCCCCCTTGGCACCCGTGGGGGGATGCCCCGGGCCCCCAAATACAAAAGTTTTATCCAAAAATGTGTTAAAAATTCAGAAAAGACCCGATAGCAGGAGAAATTTTCCAGGGCAATGGGAGAAAATTTTAGAGTTGAAATTCCCAAAAAAGGGAACCATTCAAAAAAGAAAAAGGGTAGCAGGAGGGTTTAAACAGGGGAGGGTGGAGAGCATGTTGAGAGTTGTAAGTTCCCAAAAATGCATACCATTCAAAAAAGAGACGGGTAGCAGTAGATTTCACAGGGGGGTTGGCAGAGTCCCCAAAAAAAAAGAAGAAAAACGACTTCATTTTAAGGGACTAGAAAAAATCTCATTACTTTTAAAATAAAAATCTATTTTGAAAAAACCATAAAAGAGAAATGCATGAATAGTCATTTACTAACAATGTTTGTATTAGACATATTCTAAAAAGCTTAAGAATCACCTTACAATAACTTGTGACATGACAATAAAACATATGAGATGTTATCAGCAAAGTTGTGTGGCCAGTGGCATTGCTACAGGGATTACATTGGGTACATTTGAGACCAAGCCCTTGAGTCAGGAGGGTTTAAAGGACCAACTTTACTACACGGGTATAACTCCATTGCTGGGTTAGAGCTGGCGCCTGCATAGCGGCCTCAGCAAATTTGTAAAAGGGGGTGTCTTATGTAAAAAGGGGAATGTAGTTTCTTTTCTTCATTTGGTATATTTGATTTTTTTAGGTAGGAATGATTTTTGTGGCACTTTACACTGCAGGCATCCATCACCCCAAGTAAGGAACCGCTTATTAAAAGATATGCTCCGGTGTGTAGCCTATTTTCCCCCCCCGGTCCTTTAATAAAAGACCCATGGCACTCTCCCTGTCAGTGTGCCCTTATATCTTCAGATCTGTAGATCTCTAAATCTACCAAAAGAAAGATCTAGTAATGTAGTGAATAGGAGATCCAGACAACAGACTTTGCTTCTTGAACATCTCAGAGGGGCATGCTTGCATTTAGACCCCATCAATCACACATTGAAGCCTTATTCTACAAAAGTTCATCTATCTGTATTATTCATGGAAATCCCCATTAAAGTTGACCATTCCCTTTAATCTGCTTTCAAACATTCAGCTTTTTAGATGCCATTTTTAAAGCCAAAACCAGGAATGGATTTAAAACAAGAAGAAGTCTCAGTTTTTCCTACATAAATTTGTCCTCCAACTGTGATCCATTCTTGGTTTTGGCACAAAAACTACATGTAAAAAGCTGAACGTTTGAACGCAGTCTTAGAGGTGCTTTCTTATCATGTATATGTAGGCATATTGCAAGGATATTCGTTTAATGATGTCTGGCATCTGGGGATCTGGCTCCTGGGAACTGCCCAATAATTAAGACTGTGTTGAATGCTTACATATCACAGAGACAGCTCAAAGGTTTACAACTGTGAAAGTCCACGTTGACTAGATCACCATAAAAGCCAAAGACCTAAAGGCTTATTATAGGTGGAGTCCAATTTTATCGACCCCCATTGTTAAAGACTTATGACCATAGATCTTTGACAGAACGTTAATAAAATCTGAGAATGTTTTAAAACTGATCCTTGACCACAAGTCAATGATTTGTAAGTAAAATATTCAAGATCTCTGGATTAGAGAAATAGTTTGGTCTTAGTACTTGCAGCAGGGGGCATCAACATGTTAGGACAGGTTCAATTAATTCAAATGGTATGTGTGCTTTACAACCTTTCTTTGTCAGAGCCATTCATATAAACTTTATTAGAGACTAATAGTCTGGGGTTCCAACATTTATGATCTAATACCTTGTCCATTCCTTTTACATTTTAGTACTTACCTTTATGTTGTGGCCTATGGAGGTGGATTTTACACAAAAAATAAAGCTAATGCCCATAAATGATATCCCCTCAATGTAAACTCTCCATGGCCCAACAAAGTAGAAATACTAGAGAATTCTTGAAAAGTGTTGTCTCCAATTTAGTGACAGCAAAAAAAAAGGAAATTGTATTGGACCAGGAGAAACAGGAAGCAAGAGGCTGTCAGAGAAGGTCCTGCTGGAAGTATTTTTACAAAGGTTGCTGCTGCTTTTTTTACAACAGGATCTTCCTGCAGCATCAGCACTGTTAGGCTAGGTCTACACGGCATTGGACAAAAAACTCACTGAAAACCAAATCCTAAAGACGTTCATAAAACTGTTTTTTGTCCACGGCCTGTCAAAAGCTGCTGAAAATAATCAACAATTTTATGGTGCATATTGCATTTTTTGGCACTTTTTTTGGTGTGGTTTATGCGGAAATGCACAATATTATAATTGCCATGGATTTCTGCAAAAAAGTGCCAAAAAACTTGCTAAAAAACCGGGCCAAAAAGTCCAGCGCTTTACATAGACTCCAATAGTAAAATTTCTGCCCTGCTTTGTCGTTTTTTGCAACATTTAAAAAAACATCCAGCTGAAAAGAAGAGCAGAAAAAAAAAACATTCTATGGAGACTACAGAACATTTTTACCATTTAAGTCTATGGGACCTGTTTTTAGTCGTTTTTTGAGCGGTTTTAGAAAATGAAAAACGCTGAAAAAATGACTGAAAATGTGTGCTGTGGAGACATAACCTTAGGCATAATACTCTCTGCAACCAAGTTGCTACTTAGCCAGGTCTACCTAACCTTATACACTAAAAACCACACTATATTGATATCTTAGGGCTAAATATAGACAATAAAATACAATCTTTATTAGTAACCTGATAAAAATTGGGACGAAAAAATCCCTAATATACCCTACTAGCTACTCTAAAGAAAAGCGGAGAACCCGCCCCAACAAGGGCGATCCCAAACCGGAACCTACCTAACAGACCCTAAACCGTCCCTACACCAAAGACCTACAACTAAACACCTACATATAAAACACAAATAACAAACAGAAAACAAAACAACTACTATCCCAAAGAAAGATAAAACACTACAACCGCACAATAAACCCTGTCCCAGGGACGGTTTAGGGTCTGTTAGGTAGGTTCCGGTTGTGGGGGGGCCCCTTGTTGAGGCGTGTTCTCCGCTTTTTTTTTAGAGTAGAGAGTAGGGTATATTAGGGATTTTTTCATCCCAATTTTTATCAGGTTACTAATAAAGATTGTATTTTATTGTCTATATTTAGCCCTAAGATATCAATATAGTGTGGTTTTTGGATTAATTTGTGTATGATATCGGGCGCTTTCATCTATTGGTTTTTTCCGCCTAGTTATCTATGGGAGTTTTGTAGTTTTGTGTAACCTTATACACTACTCATAAAAGTTATGGATATTTGGCTTTTGGTTGAAATATTAGAATGAACTTGACATTTCTTGAAAATGTTTTTAAATGAACTGAATGAGACCATCACAACTTAAGAATGCACATGTCAAACTGTTCAGTGTTTCATTACTTTCTGCACAACTTACTGATCTCTAGCAAGGAGCTTAATGTCAAAAATTCCCCACAGGTGTTTGATCCCTGAATCACCCAATACATTTAGGAGTTTGAATTGTGAATTAAACATTCCTCCTCATCATGCTGTTCACATTTTGACATCATGAGACCAAGACACCTTACACTTGATCAACAGTACATCGTTATTGCAAGGTTTCAAGCAGGATGCTCTGAGGAGGAAGTGGCCACTGAGCTTAGAGTGTCACAGAGTATCATCAGCAGGTTGCAAATGAGATACAGAGAGACTTGAAGAGTCACAGAAAGGCAAAGAAGTGGACATCCTTTGGCTGCCTCACACACTGATAACCACTTCATTGTAAACAATGCCCTGTGTAACCGGATGATGAATGCCACACAACTCCAGGCATGTTTAAGGGAGGTCTGAGAGGCATTCCAATATCAGTAGCACACTATCAACTAAAGAAACTTTTAAAGGGGACATAGGAATTTTTGAAAAAGCATTTCTGCTACCTGGGATATATGAAAAATTTTTGAGGTTCTTAGTTCACATTTTTGATCAAAACTGCTTAAGCCCACCTCCGAAACTTCAATGAGACCTAATTTTTCATATATCCCAGGTAGCAGAAATGCTTTTTCAAAAATTCCTATGTCCCCTTTGATAGTTTTTTTAGTTGATAGCGTGCTACTGATATTGGAATGTGAATGTATATAGCTGCCACACCTATGCTCATTTTTTTCATGTGCTTTTTGGATGTGCAAAACCATATATTGTTTCTAGGTCTGAGAGGCAACCAAATGTCACATCAGAACATTTGTAACTGTTTACATCTGCGCGGTCTGCGTGCTAGACGACCTGACCACACCACCAAGCACAGGTATCATCGTCTTGCAAGGGCCAGGGAGCATCTACCCTGGACGAGGGACCAATGGTCCTCAGTGCTGTTCAGTGATGAAAGTCAATTCACTCTGAACAGAAATTATGACTGCCAACGCTAAGGAGAGCGCTATGCATCAAATACTTTTGTCACCAGACAAACCTTTGGTGGTGCTGTTCCAGTGTGGGCAGGTGTGTCTAGTCAATACAGAACTGTATGGTACAGTGACAAGTCTCTGATACTTGAATAACATCATTAATCCAGTTATTGTGCCTCTGCATGAACAACACAGGGCTAATTTCATCCGTTTGGACGACAATGCTCCAGCTCATCAAGGTTGCATCATTATGGAACAGCTGTTGGAGACTGGGGTACCTCAAATGAAATGGCCTGCATTTTCCCCAGACCTGAAAATCTGTGAGATTAGCTGAGTCACCAGGTAGAAGTTCATAACTCTGTACCTCAATGACCTGAGGGGTGCCCTTCAAGAAGATTGGGATGCCTCAGCAGTCAGTAACTCAATTTGTGAACATCAGGAGATATCGTTCTCAAGCTTTAATGGATGCTCAAGGCCACTTGACATGATGACATTAACATTTTTGATGGTGCATACTATTCCCTGTTGTTGACTTTTGTTTCATTAAATAGTTTGAGATGAGAAAATCAACATTGCCTGCTACAACTTAAATGGTCTACTTTCAGGACAAAATATCATAGAAGCATGATATTTTTATATTTTCCATTAATTTCAGCCAAAAGCCAAATAACCCTAACTTTTTGGGAGAAGTGTATATGGTTATCCATATTATAAAAAACAAAAACATGAAAATGGTGAAAATATGTAACTTTCTATAATTGTAAATTCTATATACTGTTCTAACTCTGGTAACAATTGTTGTATATCAAACACACCTATCACAAGTATTGAGCAAAAAAATAAATCATATGCAAAACTATTATAATAGTTATTGATCATGAAAGCATTTTGGCCAAGACCTTAAATTACTTAAAGCAACATCAAATTGCAAAAAGACAGGTGATCAGGTGATATGCATGAAAACTGTCACCGACTGGCCAGTTCTAAATCCCTTTAGATGACTGTAGAATGACCTACATTTGGATGAACAAACAATTTTATTACAATCTAAAAGTATAAAAAGATACATTTTGTACGATTTTAATTAGAAAAAACGAAAACTCCAAAAATCTCAACAAAATTTTACAATAAACTTAATTCATTATTCATTAGAAATTCAACTCAATGAACTTCATTTGTTAATTATACTTTTAAATGTTTATCTTTCTACTACAACAAAATTATCTTCCTCCTACAGAACTGTCAATCTCAGTTTGTGATTAGAATGCTGCAAGAGATAAGTAGCTATTACTGTCAATCATAGTTAAAAGCAGTTGCATTTGTATTTCAATAGTTTCTTCTCCTCTTCTCTATACTCTTATGCAGTTCATTGAGTTGAATTTTGAATGAAAAAATAATTGTTAATTCTAAAATTTCTATCAGATTTTTTAACATTTTTCGTTTTTGTGAAAAAAAATTTGCCTATTGGTAATTACGGTTTATCTACTGCAACTTTGGCTCAGCCACACCACTTTGAAACTGGTCTGGCTTGTTATGACAGTTTTGCGCCACATTTTGGCATGACACATTCATAAATGTGTCTAATCCTTTGAATCTGGCGTGACATGCCCCAGTATAATTGGTGCATTTAGAAGTTTCGGGTCTGTCGCACAATGCAAAAACCACAGAGAATATCAATACCTTTGGGCAAGATAGGTATATAAAATATAACTTTTAATGAAAATTACTGATAAAACCTAACAATTCCCTAAAATTTGCCCTACTAAACTGCCTAATACGTGGGGAACCGCCCCAACAAAAGGGCGACCCCACCAGGAACCTTACTAGAAACCCTATAAGTGCCCTCGTGATAGTACCTTACCCACTCAACCTATGCATACAACTACAGAGTGTAATGCCACCTAGACTAAACATCCGTCACCACACACAACAGACTATATATACACGTATCCCTGTCCCGACGCGTTTCCCCCACCACACGATAGAGTGGGTTCATCAGGGAACAAAAACTCTTCTAACGTGGCAACAGTACTATAAAGAATCTCAGTAAGTACCAAATATATACAAACAATAAAATACCCGGTTCCCAGCACTAGAATACCGTAACAGCATGCATGAAAGAATATACATATACAATCATGTGGATACACTCACGTCCCTTATGGTATACTAGGTGAGCTCAAAGATGAGGCACTTCTCAACTCAGAGAGAGTCAGGACGACCAGGTGCATGCTGGGCCGGATAGATGGTTCCGAACGCTATTCGGAACCATCTATCCGGCCACAGATGCCACCTGGTCGTCTGACTCTCTCTGAGTGTGAGAAGTGCTCATCTTTGGCGCTCACCTAGTATACCATAAGGGACGTGAGTGTATCCACTCGGATTGTATATGTATATTCTTTCATGCATGCTGTTACGGTATTCTAGTTCTGGGAAACCGTGTATTTTATTGTTTGTATATATTTGGTACTTACTGAGATTCCTTATAGTACTGTTGCCACTTTAGAAGAGTTTTTGTTCCCTGATGAACCCACTCTATCGGTGGTGGGGGAAACGCGTCGGGACAGGGATCACGTGTATATATAGTCTGTTGTGTGTGGTGACGGAATGTTTAGTCTAGGTGGCATTACACATGTAGTTGTATGCATAGGTGTAAGTGGGTAACGGTACTATCACTAGGGCACTTATAGGGTTTCTAGTAAGGTTCCTGGGTGGGGTCGCCCTTTTGTTGGGGCGGGTTCCCACGTATTAGGCAGTTTAGGTAGGGCAATTTTGGGGAATTGTTAGGTTTTATCAGTAATTTTCATTAAAGTTATATTTTATATACCTTATCTTGCCCAAAAGGTATTGAATTTCTGTGGTTTTTGTTCTTATGTTTTATGATACTGGGTTATATTATATCGAAGTGGCTTTCTCTCGCCTGGATAATAATAGGAGTACTGTTGTTGTTTTTTGCTGTCGCACAATGCCCCAGATTTTGGTGTATAACTCTTCATACATATATCGAACAGATTTTTTGGCAGTAGAGATGTCATATCGTCTCTAGGAACAGGGATTGTCTCACAGGTCGATGCATGCTAAGACGTCATGTGCACTATAGAAGCCACCTTGCCATAGGGTGAGATTGCCCAAACCATAATACATAGAGAAGGGATTTATATATAATAAAAGTATACTCAATGGTAGTCACGTAAAATAAATACTATAATAAAAACATGGTGATTAACATTATAAAATAAAAAATAGAAAAATACTAGTTATAAACATATTTAGCTTTGCAAAACATAAATTCAGTGACCATAATGAATTTGATTTGACAAAATATAGAAGTAAAATTTCAATAAAAATCTAAAAAAGATAAAGAATGATAAAAGATAAATAAGAAGCAGTGCATTCATGTAGGATAGCTCAGGGTGCAAAAAATGAATTATTGAATATGATTAATAAAATATTAAACTAATAGTAAATGCTGTTGATAATATTGTTGAAGTGCGATCATGTAAAGCACCATATGGTGCATGATGTGACTCTGTGAACCTGAGAATAATTTATCCATAATATAGTTACTGATGAAATATTCACACACATGGATGTGAAATGTGATTACATAAGGCACCACAAGGTACATGAAAAAAACATGGTAAAAAAAAAAAGACCATAGCATAAAAATTGTGTTGGTACATGTAATATGATCGAATGTGGGAATCAATTACCTATTAATCATAATGGAAATTAATAACAAAGGTGCCCAAAAAATAGTTACTTAAACATACATAAACTGCAAAATCAGAAGAAAATAACATAACATAAAATGTGCAATGAAGAAAATGATTAGTCATTCTTGCAGTGAACAAAGACATAAGATTTATAAATAACATGGAAAAAAGAGGTAATGTCTAAAATATAACTTCTATTAATAATAACTTAAAATATATCCCACTAACAACTCTCTCTAGAACTACCAGGGCGAGACTGTACAATGAACAACAGTCCCTACCCTAAATGCAGATGATCGGCCCGATAAAGGGCACTCTTGCCCCGGAACCTGTCCTAGAAAAATTGACAGATATGATCCTCTAGTCTGGTCCCAACATGTTTTGACCAGCTGTAAAGATTATTATACCTGGTCACCTCAGGGGACCAAAATGCAGGAATCAGATGAAGGTGGTTCAAAAATAATTGTCAAATAAATGTACTACAGGTTTAAAATATGCTTAATCCAAGATACCTGATAAAATGACAATTCCAACTAGGGGAAAAAGAGAACAAGGAGATGTATTCATCACTAGGAAAGTAAGAGGTGGTCATATCCAAAAAATCTCAATACCTTAGGTAAAAGTAATGTACCTTACCGATTTTGTAGAGGAACCACCCCACTGTTTCAAGATGTAGTGATTATAGACACCTCTATGTCATCTCTAGTCCTATCAGGGCATTGCAGCATCGGCCACATTCAATAGTTCAGAACTAGACCACTATTACTGCCATACAGTGACCATATAGCGGTAGATAGCAGTGTACAGACATATAAGCGATTACAGGGCAGTTACATTTAGTGACTCACAAGTGACGTCTTTTCTTATGAGTCATTATCTCTTTCTTTATTTATCTGGTCCAGACCGCCATAATGTCTTCTCCCGGCCACAACTCATCTCTGCAGAATTTACCACACAAACATGTTAGACTACAAACAGTGAAAGTGCCCCCAACCAACTATAGGGCTCTCATTTGTGCAACTGGTGTTTAGGAACACACCCAATATAATAGCCAGCCCACACCTCCCTTCATCAAAAAAGGCAGGCATATCGGTAGACACTGCTTTTAGGTAGATTAAACCCTAAAAAGTAGTCAAGTAAGTGACAGACTTTTCCTATTAAGTAGGTTAAGTCCCCTTTCAGTATAGCCCCCCACTAGGTAGCTATATAGTGCCCCCAATACTAGTTGAAGGGAACCTTATACTGAAGGGGGACTTCACTTACTTAATAGGAAGAGTATGCCTTCTTATCTGATTATTTTTTAGGGTCTAACCTACCTAAAAGGAGATAGGTTGGAATATAGGATCTCCTCGATAGATATATAAGGCTTCCCCACTAAGTAGGTACATAGGCCCCCAGTAGGTATGTATAACGGCCCTCCTAATAAGCAGATACATAGGGTTCCACAGTAAATAAGTAGGTATATAGGGCCCCTTCTAGTAGGTAGGTATATAGGATCCCCCAGTATGAACGTAGGTACATAGGACCCCCAATAGGTAGGTCCACACTCCTCGTCCTTTGCGCGCTCGTGGCAGCTCGTCAAAATTTAAAGAGACAGTACATCGATTACCTGACTAATGACCTTTGACCAACTAGGACCTGAGGAAGTTCCTGACTTTGCTACGTGTCAGTTTGTTGATGTCTCTTCATTGCTTCTGACCTCTGTCTGCTATGTAGGTTCCTGTTACCTGCATTACCGACGTCCTGTTATCAGTGTTACCTGCATTACTTGCTACTGCTGTTATATGCCGCTACACCCATCTGCTACCTGTCCGAGACTCTGCTACAGTCTATGGTTGCACATGCCCTGACCCTTCATCTCTGCCTGTACTTGCTGTCCTATGTCCGACACTTCGGCCACGTCAGCGGTAGCGACCTGGGGGTTCCTCGCAGCTAAGTCTGATCAGCCTTGCAGTAGGCTCTGGTGAAGACCGGGGGCCCCTTAGACCATGCTCCCTGGCGTGGTCTGCATCTACGTCTTCGCTCGCGGTGACCCAGAGGATCCACTAACCCGGCTTCCACTGTATCAGTACAAACTGATCATGGATTCCGCTGATGTGACCTTGTCTGACATCCAGCACATCGCAGCCATTGTATGCCATCATGGCACTTGTCTGGAGCAACTTTTTCAGATGGTCCAGTCCTTTACCGCACGCCTCATTGAGACGACTTCTGCACCTGTAGTATCTTCGCCTTCTGTTGCCATTGCCAGTCCCAGCCTGCATCTGCCTCTGCCATCTCGGTGATCTCGTGGGTTTATTAATCAGTGCAGTATCCAGTTCTCATCTGATCGACCCATGGTGACTTTTATGATTTGCCTGTTCACAGGTGAAGCATTGGCCTGGGCCTCAGCCCTCTGGGAGTGAGGGGACCTACTGACTGTGGATCTGCATATTCTCTGCTCTGTTTCAGACAAGGTGATTCCACAGTGGGCCAATATGTTATCCTGTTCCGCACCTTGGCTTGTGAGCTTGCCTGGAATAATGACGTCCAAGTGGCAGCCTTCTGGGGGCCTCGTCGGCCAAATGCTGGCCGGTCGTGACCTACCAGCCACTCTGAATGACCTCATTTCTCTAGCTTCACCAACAGACAACATCCTCCCAGGCCTTCTTGCCATTTTCCTGCCTTCCCACGCCTCCCAAACCTGTCACCCGCGTTTCCTCAAGATGAACCTATGCAGGTGAGTCATGCTCATCTAACAACGGAGGAACACACTCACTGGCGCAGTCTGAATTTGTGCTCATACTGTGGCAATCCTGAGTATTTCCTAAAAACTGCCCAATTTGCCTGTCCTGGTGCCAAGGTCATGTGGGTAATGCTATCCTCGATGAAAATGCATCTGTTTCTTGTCTGACCACTCCGGTCACCCTCAGTTATGCATCTGGATCTTTGTTTCAGGTTCCTGCCCTTTTGGACTCTGGTTCCTCTGAGAACTTTATCCATCCATCTTTGCTTGTCAAGTACTGCCTGCCTGTCTTCTGTCTAGAAAAGCCTCTGCGTTTCTCCTGCATCAATGGGGAGTTTCTGAACAAACCTGTTTTGTTCTGTACCAGGCCTGTGCTACTACAGGTTAGGAGATCCCACAAGGAGAAGCTCTTGTTCTATGTTCTGCCTTGTTCCTCTCCTACAGTTCTCCTGGGTCTCCCATGGTTACAGGTGCACGCTCCTGTGTTGGATTGGAAAATGGGTGCGGTTATCCACTGGCCATCAGTGCCACGAACACTACCTCAAGCCTGCCTGTCTGGTGCAATTCCACCCACCGCTCCCCTCGCCTCTGTTATTCCTGCTATGGACTCCCAAGTCCAAGAACTTTTTGAGGACTGTCAAAACATCTCACCTGAAGACAGTTGGGAAATCGAGGATGATGTTGTTGCCCCAATCTGTTATAAGGGAACTGGTCTAGCTCAGAGGGGAGAGCTTAAGGGGGGGTACTGTCACAATTCACGTCGCGGTCCCCGCCTCAGACCACGGACGTGCCCATGATCTGCCGGTGTCCCCTGACCCCACTGCATCTGCTAGTGTGTACTCATCTGTCTACGTTCAACAACAAAGGACGTCGGGAATGAGGCTGATATTTAATTGACATTTCATCTCATATGAAATGGGAGAACCATTCGTAAACGTATGTTTTCCTCATGACAGCTTCCTTCTCGACTGCTATGCACCGTTTCTCACTCCAATCGGGACAATTCACTCCAATGTGTCCTGATCAGTTAACATGGCAGCTGGAAGCCTTGTGAAGGTTTCCATCGCCGCAATGTTTTCGATTTTGCTACTTTCTGCCCCAGGCAGGAAGTAATAAAACCGCCATCTTGGTACACCCTAATGCACTGTCTATACAAGTCATTAGGTTGTATAAACTATCATGCCCCCTAGTGGTGAATCATCCTAGGGGCACTCAAAGTTAAAGTAAAAAAAAAAAAAAAAAAAGCTTTAATGTGTGAAAAAAATTTAAAAAATAAAAGTTCAAATCACCCCCTTTTGCCATTTTACAAAAAAAAAATAAATAATAACAAAAAAGTTACACATATTTGGTATTGCCACGTCCGATCTATTGAAAATAATATAATTTATCCCGTACACTGAAGACTGTAGAGGAAAAAATTCCATACGCCAAAATTGTGGTTTTTTTGGTCATTTCACGTCCCCTAAAAATTGTAATAAAAGTGAGCAAAAAAGTTGCATGTATTCCAAACTGGTAGCAATAAAAAGTACACTTCAGCCCGCAAAAAATACCCCCTCACTTAAATCCGCAGAAAACAAGCGCGGCAAAAATTAGAAAAATAGAAAATGTTTAGAATTTTTTTACAATGCCAAAACAGAATGAAAACCGTACATGTTTGGTATTGCCGGATGCGTATCAACCTGTAGAATACAGATAACACATCATTTATATTGAATATTGAACAAAACAAAACACCTGCAGACATGGCACAAGTACTATTTTTCACGTTTTTCCCCACTAAGAATTTTTGTTGTCGTTTTCCAGTATATTCTATGGTAATATGAATGACACCATTAGAAAGTACATCTTCTCCCGCAAAATAAAAGCCCTCATACGTCTATGTAGGTGGAATAATAGTTGTGGCTCAGAGAAGGCGAGGAGGGAAAAACAAAAAAATAGGCTGCGGTGTGAAGGGGTTAAAAGGGGCATAGAGGCACATGATGAGAACATTATTCTCCTGATATACAAGTCACTGGTTAGATCACACATGGAATATTGTGGACAGTTTTGGGCACCAGTGCACAGGAAAGACATTGTAGAGCTTGAACAGGTACAAAGGCGGGCAACAAAAATAATAAAAGGACTGGGTGAACTGCAATACCCAGAAAGATTAGCAAGATTAGGGTTATTTAGTTTAGAGAAAAGACGGCTTCGGAGGGACATAATAAATATGTTTAAATATATTAAATGTCAATATAGAGATCTCTCCCAAAATCTATTTATACCTAAGACTGTATCCAGAACAAGGGGGCATCCTCTGTGTCCAGAGGAAAGAAGGTTTCTACATAAACAGAGAAAGGGATTCTTTACTGTAAAAGCAGTGAGACTGTGGAACTCTCTGCCAGAGGAACTTGTCATGGTGAATAAAAGGGTCTGGATACATTTCTAGAGCATAATAGTATAACAATTTATAGTGACTAGGATTCTGGAGAGGGGTCATTGATACAGGGATTTATTCATATTGCCAGATTGTAGTCGGGAATGAATTTTTTCCCTAAAATGAGGACAATTGGCTTCTACCTCATGGGGGGGTTTTGCCTTCCTCTGGATCAACATTATAGCACAATAGGCTGAACTGGATGGACGTCTGTCTTTTTTACAAACTATGTAACTATGTAATAGTAATAATAATTTACTGACGTATATCTGCAGGAATTGCAGTTACAGTTTTTTCCACCAGATGTCAGTGTTTCCATACAATGGGATTTACTTTGTACATTCCTTTGCACTTGTAATTGCAAACAAGCTGTAACACTGATCACCATGTCGAGCTGTTATGGCAGCAGCGGACTCGGTTTTAAGCAAGTGAAATTTTCGGGATAACATTATCACAACTGTTACAATGCTTTTCTTAGACTTTGTGCGACTTAAATAATATGGAATCTTGTTCCACTAAATCTAAGTGAGCGTACTCAAGAGATAGAAAATAACGAGGGCCAGGCACAGCTTTATTTGCACAGAGATCTTTTCCATGACTGGGATCTTACATTAATAAATCCAATATGAACATTCATAGCATTCACTCGCTGTTGGGTTTGCATTGACCGTGTCCTTGATGATCAATTAAATGACAATCTTAATGGGCAAGAAAGTGATGAAAATCTATATAAAAAGTCCTGTTGTGAATAAAAAAATGACACATATTACCCAAAAATAAGTTATGGAACCAGCGACCCCCTGTCCATCACCGTGTTTTCTCTTATAGGTCACATGTTTTAATATCACTAGAGGGCAGTGTAGACCTGTAATAATGCTAAACAGGGACACTGAACTATGGCATGGAGTAAACCTCAGTACTGCTCAGATTTTAGGAAAATACTTCCAGTATCAATTTTTTCAGTTTTAATTCTTATACACCTTTCACACAAGATTTTTCTTTTTTTTTTTCTTTTTTTTTTTTGCTTAAATTTGTGCTTCCTGGCCCTACGATTCTGTATTAAGGAATTACATACATAGCCCTTCCATGGCATATATTCTATAAGATTAAACAGAATATGCACCTTTTGCAGTTTTCTGTCTTCTGACTTACCATAGACATATGTTAGAAGATGTCATTAGTGAGTGTTTAGGAGACAAGACACCGTCGATTGCTGGCACAATGCATGGTTCCCATTCAGTTCATAACATAACAATGTATTTCTGAGCTATGATGGCCCCTTCACTTATCAGAGGCATAACCTAAAGTACCCGGGCCCAAGCTATGATAGGGCCTGCTAAGTATTACAAGTCATTTTTAATACTTGTACCTCCTTATGTGGCAAAGTGGCCGTTGAACCCTCGTAGGCAGAAGGGACTGCATGCAACTGCTATTTCTGTACTCCCTATAGCCTCATCCAGGGTCTTAGGACTCCTTAATGGTGATTCCAGTGCGGGTCTCAGTTCCCAGACCCCAGGGTTAATTTTACAAAAAATGGGGCCTAGGAAAACAAACCAATACAACCCATCTCCTCCAATCATCTTTCCTCACAGTTATAGGCAGTTGTTTCTTAAACTATTTTATCGTATCCCATTTACATTTTGCTATTTTAGTATTAATACGCAGACACTGCGATATGCTGAATACTACTCCCACATAGCCCCACATTCTACTGCCATTCAGTATCCAAATAATAGTATCATGTAGTGCACATAATACACTGCCACTCTTGTAACTTTTAGTGGGCTTAGTGGGAGGGGTATGGTCTCTCTTAGTATGATACAGTGGGGGAAAAAAGTATTTAGTCAGCCACCAAAACATCACTGCTCTAGAGGAGGTCTGCATGGAGGAATGGGCCAACATACCAGCCACAGTGTGTGCCAACCTTGTGAAGACTTACAGAAAACGTTTGACCTCTGTCATTGCCAACAAAGGATGTATAACAAAGTATTGAGATGAACTATTGTTATTGACCAAATACTTATTTTCCACCATAATTTGCAAATAAATTCTTTCCAAATCAGACAATGTGATTTTCTGGATTTGTTTTCTCATTTTGTCTCTCATAGTTGGGGTCTACCTATGATGTCAATTACAGGAGTCTTTCATCTTTTTAAGTGGAAGAACTTGCACAATTGGTGACTGACTTAAAGGGGTTTTGCCACCATGTAATGTTGACGTGGTAACCTCCAAAATGGGTATTTAATCACTTTTCTAAATATATGTGATTAAAAAAAGTGAAAACTCTGAGAGCTACCGCCTTTCTCAACCCCCCTTGGTTACCACAAAGCTTCCCCTAGTCACGACCCAGGAGCTGAAAGGCCTCGCTTGCGTGAATCACTTCTTATCTGATGACAGGCAGAATGTATGGTCTTTTAAGGCACAGGGTAGCAATATGTTTTCTTTTGTATACAGAATAACTAGCTGTAGTGTTATTAGATCCCTGCTTTATCTGATGAAGAAGCTTTCAATCTGCTGTTTAGAATAGGTGTTCTCTTTTGTATACAGAATTCACAAGTTATAGTTTGATTATTTGAGTGAACATGTCACAGGATCCGTTATGCAGGCTCTGTGCTCTGGCTGTGTGTGTCTGTGTGCGTCTCTGTGTCTTGCTGCGTGATTTGTTTACATTACATAAGCTGCTTAGCAGATAAGGTTTCTCCTGAGGCTCTGTCTTGCTGTATTGAATCCACTGTTGTACTGTTTATTAGTTCACTTAAGTTTTGAGACGCTCCCTTTGGATTCCTCACTCCCCCCTCCCCTCTCCCTCTCTCCACTGCAGCTTCATGACTCAGTGTGATTTGTTGACATCTTGCTCTCATACTGAACTGAGGTCAGTACTTGGTCTGGTGGCAAATCCCCTTTAATACTTTTTTTCCCCACTGTAGTTAGTTTTCACGGCAGAGGAGCATTGATGGTAAAGGCCGATATAGAATCGGCATCCTGGTTGCTCCCTGTACACCCGGACAGTTTGCATTTGCTGGGTTGTTCCTGGGATGATGAGTTTTTTGTCAACCGTTGTCTCCCAATAAGTTGTCCGATTTTGTGTACTTCTTTCAAAGCATTTAGCACCTTTTTGGTATGGATGGTGTGGGATGTGTCAGGCATTCCTTCTGTTATCCATTATGTAGATGATTTTCGCCTGTCAGATAATGCCAATGGGCCATGTGTTCTGCCATCGACTTGCAGGGGCAACTGCAGGGATTAGGGCTCCTCATCACTATGTTCATTTGACAAAGGAACATAAGGATGATTTGGTGGTTTGGAACGATTTCTTGAGTCGGTATAACGGCTGCTCTGTCATTATGGGTGGAGCAGTAAGCAATAAATGGGTGAGCATTTTCACAGATGCAACTGGGGGAATGGGATTTGGGGCTTTCTGCAGGGGCATCAGTGTAGGGGCCCATGGCCATCTTCTTGGATGTGAACCAGTTAAATTAAAAGTTTGGCCTTTTTGGTCCTTTTTCCAATTTTGCGTGTGGCAGAGCTTTGGGGTGAAGAATTTTGTTGACAGGAAAATTTGTTTCCATTATGAAAATCTGTGGGTTGTGCTTTTTGATTAACAATTTGCGGGCTTTCTTTTTTCCAGGTATTTTTAAAGCTTTAGGGGCATTGGTTTTGAGGAGTTTTTTCCGTTGGGTAGGGGACGGGAAAACTTTGTCCCTTTTTTTAAAGAATTCCTTTGTGTTTCCCTCTTTCTTGGTTGCAGGGGGTTTTGTTGCCCATACGTTTGTTGCCCTTTGGCAGGGGGAGAGGGGTGGGAAGGCCCCCCAGTCCCTTTTTGGGACGTGGTTTTTTTGGCCTTTACCCTTGCATCCCTTATAGTTTACGACCCCGCAAGATTTGTTTTTCCCTTTACATTTAATATTCAACCCTTTTTTAAAAATTACTTTTTTAAAAAATTTTTATTCATAAATTATTTTTGGTTTAAAGTGTCCAATGTAAATTTTTCCCCCTCCGGCTTGTGTTTTTAAGCCCTTTGTGGAACACTTTTTTCATTTTTTTAAATTATGTATATATTTTGTCCTCAAAAAGGGTTTCTCATTAGTTTATCCAAAATTCCATTTATACAGGGGGGGAATTTTTAAGAGGGGGGTAACCCTTCACAACTAAAGGTCATTATAAAAAAACAAAAAAAAAAAAAAAGGGCCCCCCAAAAATTAAAAGAACTCTTGAAACCCGAACCTAAAAGTCTTTCCAAAAAAAGGGAAATCCGATCGTTATTTTTTAAATCCCCCAGGACCCAAACTTTACGGGACAAAGAAAGGGGAAGGGAAACCTTTCCCGTGTTCAAATTAAACCAAGCGCCCCGGGCCCGGCAAGCCCTTAGATATCCAACACGTAAAAACAACCCGGGCAGAAAAGGTGACGTACCTAGCCCTACAGGGTTTTGGGTCCAAAAATAAAAGTCCCTTTTTGGTTTGGGAAAGGGAAAAAATTTCCCCGGCTTCTTTCATCGGGGGCTGCATTGGAAAATTGCCAAGGGCTAGAAATTAAAACTACCATCCCTTTTCTTTTCTGTCAGTTGTTTGAAAGCAAATTAGATTTTAAATAAAAAAACTTTTTTTAAAATCTTTTATTTCAAAAAAATTAAAAAAAAAATTTTTTCTAAAAATCCTCACTACATTATTTTTTCCCTTTTAAAAAGAAATTAAACCCAAAAGATAAAATAATAAAAAATTGTGTTTTAACCCCCAAAAAAAAACCCCTTTAAAAAAAATTATACAAAAAGGCTAATACCATCATGCATTGTGTTCCTTTAAATTTAAAAATGCAAAAAAATTTCAATGCCCAACTTTTAAGGCCTTTGGGGTTACCGGGAGTATTTAAATTAAAAATCCATTTTTGTTTTTCTTCCTGGGACACTTCCCAATAAAAATCCCCTTTCCCCCCTTCCATAATTTTAAAACTTTTTTCAATTCCAAAAATTTTTTAAACTTTTTTTTAGGGTTTTCCTCATGAAAGGGTGACAAAAATGTCTGGATAGTGGATTCCCTTAAAAAACCTCTCTAAATTTTTAAAAAAATTTCCCCTCAAACAAACCCATATAAGGAAACGTTTTGCCCAAAACCTATAAAAACATTTTGTCCAGGGGCAAATTATGGGAATATTTTACATTTTTGGGGTTTGAAATTAATAGGGATTTTTAATTTAAAAAATTTTCAAAAGGGTAGTTTCATTACAAAAAATTTAAAATTTTTTTACTTTTATTAGTTTGGGCAAGTCGGAAAAACCCTTTAAACAATGTCCACATGAGTAAAAACCGGCCCCTTTTTTTAAATATGGTTTTTTTTTCCAACCAGGCATTTTCCGGGTGTAAAATACCATTACTGCCGGTTTTTTTTTAAAACGGAAGGTTGACCATTTTTTTAACCGTAGGTTGCTATAAAAATTCCCTTTAAATTCCTTGCTTTCCTTAAAATAAATCTAGGATTTTTTTGGGAAAAAAATTCTCCAATAATTTTATCCTTTTTTTTTAAAAAAGCCCAAATTTTTTTATAAATTTGTTTTTAAAAAATTTTGTATGTTTCATGAAAACTGATTTCCCAATAGGGATTTTTGGGCTTTTGTTGTTCTTTTTTAAATTCTCCCCCCTTTTATATTTTTTTTTAAATTTTCCCTAAATTATTTTTTTTTTTATTTAAAAGTACTTTTGGGGGAAATCTTCTTTATTTTTTTCCCTTATTGTTTCTAAACCCTCTTTTTTGTATCCTCTATTTAAAAAATTTGGGGGAGCATAATTTTTCTGTTTTCTTCCTCATAGCCCTTTTTTTCTTGAAACGGGGTTCCCCTTTTAAATTTAAAAATTTGGGCCCCTTTTGGTATGTTTGAGAGCCCATCTAGATAAAGGGGCACCCATTGAAATGTTTTTAAAAACAATTAGTATCCTTCCCTTTTTCCGATAGCTCTTATTTGTAAAAAATTTTTTGGTCAAAAAAAATTTTGGTAATATCCAGAAAATGTACTCCCCTTTTTATAAATTTTCAAAAATTTTAAATGAAAGGGAAAAAAAGTTTTTTTTTGTTAATTTCATTTAAAAAACATTTTTAAATTGAATCTAATGATCCTTCCCCAATACCCAATACCCACATCGTCTATGAATTTTTTCCAGAGTATTATTTGTTATTTTAAACCCTTACCTTCTGGATAGATCATAGACCCCCTTCCCAACCCCCCACATAGGGGTTTGGGCATAACCCCCAAAGGGGAATTTTGGGTCCCCATGGGGGGTACCCCATTTTTGGGTAAAAAAAAATTTTTAAATTATATTTTTTAAATTAATTTAAATGTTCTAAAAAATTTTTCTCCGGGTCCACAATTAACCATTTTTTGCAATTTTATAATTATCTTCCTTTTTCAAATAAATTTTTTTTTTTAAAATTTGGGAAAAACCTTTTTCTTTTGGGTAAAAACGGGTATATAGTGGGGTTTTAATTCAAAAAGTAACAAAAAAAAGTAGGTCATCTCTTCCTTTTGGGATTTTTTTTTGGTTTTTTCCCTTTTAAGGGGGGGGAAGTTGAGTTGTGCCCTTTTAAATATGCAGGTAATTTTTTTAAACCCTGTAGATTGTAGTTGGAACATCTAAAAATTTCTGAAAGATTAGTAAAATTAAACATCCTAAAACCCCGTTTTTATGGGTTTTTCCTGGGGGGTTTAAATTGATTTTTTAGGGAAACCTTAGGCAGATGAAAATGCCGAGTTTCCCTGGGTTTTTTTATTAATTAAATTTCCCAAATTCCTTTTTTTTTAAAAAATTCCCTTTTTTCCCAAAACCAAAAAGGACTTAAATTTTTTTTTAAACCCTGAAGATACTGTTTTTTTTGGATCAGTTATAAAAATTTTTTTGTGGGTTTTTGGTGTTTAGTTTAAAAAATCCCCTTTGGGCTTCCTTTTTATCATATAATGGCTGATCAAATATCACTAGGGCTTCCCCCCTTACCCAGGGCCCTTTAAAAATTTTATTTTAAATTATTTTCTTGTATCTTTAAATATAGTTTTTCTTTCATTTTTTAGTAAAAGTTTACCCTTACGGTATTTTTTAGATTTGTAAAAATTTTCCTATTTTGTTTTTTCTAAAAATTCCTTTAAATCACTGAAATTTTGGGAAAAGAAATTAAAGGCTTCCGAATATTAATTTTTAAAAGGAATTTAAACTTAGTTTTTTTGGGTCTTAAAGTGGAGGGTTTTAGGGTTTCCCATTTTCACACCCTTTCATTATCTTTATTGCCCCATTAACATTTAATATTTTTTTTTTTTTTTTTATTTTTTTTTTAAATCTTTTTTGCCCACCTTGTTTTTTAAAAAAAAAAATTTCAACCCCAAATTGCGCAAAAAAACCTCTTAAACCCCTTTGTGGGCGCCCAAAAAAATTAAAATTAGATCTTTGGGGCAAATTTTAGTCCTTTTAGAAAGGGAGATTTTTTTTCCCTCCTTCAATACATATAAAATTAAGATTAAAAAAATTTTTTGGTCATCTGCGTTTTTTTAAAAACCTTTACAGTTTTTAAAATTTTTTTTTCTTTTTGGGGGTTTTTGCCCTCCCCCTTGTCGCCCTTTTCGTTTTCCGCCTCCTTTGGAAAAAACCCTTTGATTTACCCAAAATTTTCCCCCGTTTCTTAATCCTTTTCATTTTTACCCTTTGGTGGTTCCCTTTTTATTTTTCCTTTTTTGTTATAAATTCCCCTTTAAGGGTTCATTGTTTTTGGCCCTTTTTTACTACATTTTTTAATTTTTTTCAAAATTTTTAATCGGATAAATTTAAACCCCTTTCCTTTTGTTCTTCTACCCTAGTTTAAGTTTATTAAAATCATCAGTTTAAAATTTTTCCAAAACCCCTCATTTTTTATTTTTTTATTGGAATATCAATTTAATAAATTTTCCCCCTTTTTCCCATATTTTTTAACACGGGTTTTTTAAAAATAGTTCTATATGGGGTTTCAAATTTCAATAGGGGGTTTTTTTTATAATTTAAAAATATCGGGCTTAAAACCATTTGGGTTTTAAAGTTCCTTTGTTTATTTTTGACCAAAAATTTTTTGGAGATAGGGGGACTTTTTACAGAAAACCTTTTTCCCTGAATTTCAATGGGGTTTTTCCCCGGGGTTTTTTCCCAATTAAAAATTTACCTCATATGGGAAATTTTTGAAAAAACCCCATATAAAAACTATAAATAACTGTTTTTATATTATCAAAAGAGGGGAAATTTTTTAAAAATTGAATTCCCAATTTACAAAATTAAATATGAGGGTTTGGAAAGTATATCGGGAATGATTCAAAAAACTTATCTGGTTAGAAAAACCAAAACCAAAAAGGAGAAATTTCCATCCAAAAAAATATGGGAAAAATATTAAAAATTTGTAAATAAAAGGACACAACAATAAAACGGGAAAAGGGGGTTTCATACACAAAAAAGGGAAAAAAAAAGGGTTTAACCAAGGGGGTAAAATTTGAAAAGGGGTTTAAAATGAAAAGGAAAATTGGGGTAAATCAGGATTTTTTAAAGGGGTGGGCGGAAAAACGAAAAAGGGGGAAACAAGGGGGGAGGCAACCCCCCAAAAAAAAAGAAAAAAATTAAGAACTGTAAAGGTTATAAAAAAAAAGCGCAGATGCCCAAAAAAAATTTTTTAAATTTTAGTTTTTATGTATTAAAGGGGGAAAAAAAACTCCCTACTAAAAGGCCCCTTAAAAATTTTGTTTCCATCATCAAATTTTAAATTTTCCCCTTTGACCCCTTACAAAGGAGGGGAAGAATTTTAAAATTGCGCAATTTGGCTTTAAAATTTTTTTTTTTTCAAAAAAAACAAGGTACAAAAGAATTTAAAAAAAAAATTTAAAATAAAAAATATTACAATTTTGTAATGTAAAATAAAGATAATGAAGGATGTGAAAATGAACCAATAAACAAAACCCTTTTAAGACCAAAAATCTAATTTTAAAAAATCCTTTAAGTGAATTTTTCCGGAAGCCTTTAATATTTTTTCAAAAGAGGGGTTAAAGGGAATTTTGGAAAAAAAAAAATAGAAAAAATTCACAAAATCAAAAAAAAATTACCTTTAAGGGGTAACGGGAAAATTTAATAAAAAGAAAAAGCTATTTTAAAACGATACAAAAAAATAATAATATCCCCTGTACGACCCAGCCGAAAAGGGGGGAAGCTTTAAGTGTTATTTGATAAAGCCATCATATTTTAAAAAAGGGCAATGCGGATTTTATCTGTTTACACAAACCTAAAAAATTTATAAACTAAATCCAAACAACAGAAATTCTTCGGGTTTTTTTAAAAAAAAAAATTTGAGTCTTTAGGGTTTTGGAAAAAAGGAATATTAAAAAAAAGGAAAATTTTGAATTTATAAAAATAATAAAAACCCCCTAGAATTTCCGGCCTTTTTTCTATTTTCCTTTAAGCCCCATAAAAATAAATTTAAAACCCCCAGGAAGCCCCCATAAAAAGGGGGAGGGGGAAATTTTTAAATCTCCCAAATCAAACGGGAATATGTAGATGCCCAAAAACAGTCACGGGTAAAAAATTTTCCCCGAAATTTTTAAAGGAAAACAACTCAAAATTTTAATGAACCAAAAAAAATCAAAGGGAAAGGGAGCACTTTCTTGTTACTTTAGACAAAAACCTAAACCTATAAAATTTTATACAACATAAAAAAAGGTTTCAAATGATTAAAACTTTTTTTTAAAAAAAAGGAAGATAATTAAAATTGTCAACAAATAATTATATTGTGGACGGGCAGCATTTATTTTTTAAACAAAATTTAAACTTTATATAAAAAGGAAAAATTTTATTTAAAACATGGGGGGGCCCCCAGGGGGCCCCAAAAATTGGGCCCCCGAGTTATGCCAATCTCAAAGGGTGGGCGGTTGGGAAGTCATGATCAAACCAAAGGTAAGTTAAGAGAAAAAAAAATACTTGGAAAAATTCATAGACGATGTTCTTTTGATAGGGGCCCAAGGGAAATCTTTAGTTTCCTTAAATTGTTCTTAAAATAAAAATTAAAACAAAAATAATTTTTTCCCCTTACATTTAATTATGAATTTTTGTAAAAAGGCGTACAATTTTTTTGGGATATTGCAATTTTTATTGGGCCAAAATTCTATACAAAACAAAGCTAACGGAAAAAAAACGGATACTAAAAAGTTTTTTTACCCCTTTCAATTAGCTGGGCCCTTTATTTTAATAGAATTAAACCAATTGGAAGTACAAAAAACGAAAAGACTATGAGGGAAAAAGCAGATAAATTTTTTGCCCCCCAAATTTTTTAAATAAGGATACAAAAAGAGGGTTTAGAAGCAACTAAGGAAAAAAATAAAAAAATCCCGCAAGAAATTACCCTTTTAAAAAAAAACAAAAAAAATAATGAGTAAAAAGAAAAAATACTATAGAAAGGGGGAGAATTTAAAAAGAACAAAAAAAATAGCCCCAAAATCCTTATTGTAAAATCAGTAAACATGATCATTAAAAAAATTTTTAAAAAAAATAAATTAATTTTTAAACAATTTTGGGCTTTTTTAAAAAAAGGATTTAAAATTATTGGGAAATTTTTGTCAAAGAATCCCTAGATTTATTTTTAAGAAAAACAAGGAATTTAGGTAATTTTAGCACCCCACGGGGTTTTTAAAAAAGGGCAAAAACCTTTAGTTAAAAAACCGGGGAGTAATGGTAAATTTACCCCAGGGAAATACCTGGTTGGAAAATAACCCCTATAAAAAAAGTCCCCCTTTTTACTCATGGGGGGACAATTTTTTATGCCCGCCCGACTTTTTCCATGCTAACTAAAAGTTTAAAACTTTAAATTTTTTTGAATGAAAAAAACTTCTGAACTTTTTTTAAAATTAAAAAAGGGTCAATTTCATGTCAAAAACCCAAATTTTTTTAAAATTTCATAAAGGGCCCCTGTTACAAAATGTTTATAGGTTTGGGCAAAAACGTCCATTTTATGTTGGGGTTTTAGAGAAAATTTTTTTTTAACATTCCAAAAAGAGGGATTTAGGACATCCACTATCCCCAACCCTTTTTTTTCACCCGCATGAAAAAATCCAAAAAAATGGGAAAAAATTTTTGGGAATTGAACAAGTTAAATTAGGATGGGGGAAAAAGGGTCTTATTGGGCAGAAGTTTTAAAGGAAAAGAAAAAAAATCAAATTTTTTTAAAAACTCAGGTACCAAATGGCCTTAATGTTACATTTAAATATTTGCATTTTAATAAGGGAACCCCAATGCATGTGGTACTTGCATTATAGTTTTAATTTTTTTAAAGGGTTTATTTTTGGGGAATTTTTCACATTATTATTGTAACTTTTTGGGAAATTTTTTACTTTTAAGGATTATAAATGCTGTGAAATTTAGTAAAAAAATTTTTTAAATATTTTGATAATAAAAAAATTAAAATTTTTTTTATTTTACATCTAAACGCTTTATCTAAACGGGGCAGAAAAAAAGGGATGGTAGTTAATGCTAGCTTGGCAATTCCCCCCAAAAAAGCAGCCTGATGAAGGAAAACTGTGATTTCTTCCGGGAAAAGCGTTTGGGCTTTATATTGGGCAAGCCTCTTAGCCCAGGGGGGACGTCCACCTTAGTCTTTCCATTTAAATTTTTACGGTTGGATTTTCTGAAACGCTGCCGGCCGGGGCGCTTGGGTTTTAATTTTAACAAAGAAAAAACCCTTCCCTTTCTTTGTCAGTAAAATGGATCGCTGGGGGATATAATAAAGACGGATTTCATTTTATGGAAAGAGCTTTTAGGATTTGTTGCAAGAGTTCTTTTTTAATTTTTGGGGTTTTTTTTGTATTTTATAATGGGCCTTTAGTTTTGGGGATTACGGAGTTGTTTTGGGTAGAAGAGTGATTTGGGGGACTAACCACTGGAAACGGTGTTCCCCTTTCTTTAATCAACAGTGATTGGGGTTTAGCTATTTTTATTTTTTGGGAAAGTTGCTACATTTAGTTGGGAGACATATAGAAGAGTTAGCCCCTGGGTCATTTGTTTCTATATATAAATTTTAATTTCCCTTTTTGGGGAAAAAGCAAGTAATCCCTTGACATTTTTTTCAGCCCGCCCTTTTCTTATAAATTTGGGGCCCTTGTGCTTTTTACTTTTTACTAAGATGTAAACTACTGTTCCCCCTATTATTTTATTCCATTTGCCCTAAATTTTTACAGATCCCAAACCGGATTCTTGTACCCGGGAGTTGGGGAGGGGTGTTTTTTTTTTTCAATTAAAATTTTAAATTTAAATTTTAATTTTTTTCAAATTTTTAGCTCGTATATGAATAATTTAATCATTTTTTTAAATTTAATTAACCAAGTACTTTTCATTTTTTTAAATTTTTTAAAAACAAAAGCTTTTCCCTCATCCCCCATTAACAGTTTCTTTACAAGTGCCCCCCAAAATCCTTTTTTGTTTTTGGGGTATTTTACCTTTTGAAGAATGATTTTAATAAGTTTCATTTAAAATATATGTATTAAAATATAATATATATATTGTTTTTAATATAATAATTTTATATTTATATTATTTATATATATTTTATATATATTTTAAATTTAAATAATTATAATGTTTGTGTGGGTTTTTTTATACAAAAACCAAATTTTAAATTTAACCCCCTGATTTTTTTTTGCGAATTCCCTTGTATCCTAAAGTCCTCAGAAATGCCCTGACCTGCTTCATGGTCAAACCAAAGGGAAAACCAATTCGAATGGACCCCAAATTTATTTACTGGGGCTTAATTTTCCCCTCTCCCCCTTTTGTACCCCAGGTACCCTGGCTTCCCTCCCATTTCCCAGTGTGCACTACTTAGAGTTTAGGTAAATTAAAAATTGGGCAATTTGTAAAAGGGTTTTTGGGGCAAGGGCCCGGACCTTTCGAGGTCTCAGCCAAATCAAGGGGAAAAAAAAGATTTTTACCATGTAATTACACCGCTGCGTATTTTCGATGGGGCACAAAACCTGGTCCATAGCACTCTGGAAGGTAGCAGGAGCTCCCTGCAACCCAGAGGGTATGTTGACATACTGGAATGACCAATCAGGCGTAGAAAGGTGGTGATATACCTAGCTGGCCCCAATTACGCAATCAATTTATTTAGCTGGTGACAGTCATTGCAAAACCTCCATTCACCACTGGGTTTTGGCACTAGCACTATGGGACTGGATCACCGCCTTTGGACCTTTCTATTACCCCTAGTTCAAGCATCTTTTGTACTTCCTTGGAAATGACTTCCTGATGGGCTTCCGGGATCCTATATGGCCTTAGATTCACTCGGACTTGGGGAACCGTGAGTATCTGATGGTCAGTCACATTGGTTAGGCCAGGAATCTCTGTAAACACGTCTTTATTCTTCTGCAATATCTCCCTACATTGTTGTTTTTGGAAGGGAGACAATGTCCCTGCAATCTTTACCGCCTCAACCTCTGACTTAAGTTTATGAGGCAAGGGGCCTCAGGGGGATTTCTCTCCCTCCAAGGTTTTATCAGGTTGACATGGTAGACCTGATAAGGCTTTCTCCTCCCTGGCTGATGACCGTATAGTTGACTTCTCCCATTGTTTATACTATATCACAGTGACCTTGCCACTTAGCCAGGAATTTACTCTCTTCAGTGGGTACCAGGACTTGTACCCAATCTCCTGGCTTGCATTGTCTCAACTGGGCAGACTTCTTGTAGACCCTTGCCTGACCCTCTTGCTCCTAGAGATGTTCTTTGACAACAGGCATTACCTTGGCCATTCTCTCCTGCATCTAGGTGACATTCTCTATGATGATGATAGAGGGAGTGTCCTCACTATCCTGATGGATGTTTAGGGTACCTCTCTGATTGAGAACAGAAGGAATGGCAAGAAGCAGTCCCAGTCACACCCATCGTAGGCACAAACAAGGACGAGCGCCAGCCTGCCAAACATCCATTGGGTCGTCTTATGACCTGTGCCATGAAACCTCAAAAAAATCACTTCCCGTGGGACCCCCCTTTGGCGCACCAACTCTGGCCCACACCTAACTTTAGAGCAGTCCTCCCAATGTTGTTTGGGTCAGGTCTTTGAAAGTCTCTCTGGGTTTCCCAGTTGGCACACCTCAGATTTCCTGTACCCCGTAGGGGCGTCTCCACAGCGTGGAACCATTCCACCAGTCCCAACAGGTCATCCCCTTGTGCAACTAAGCACTGTATGGGCCTAGGTAGAGAGTGCAGAAATCGGTCAATGACCACTCGCTCCACTATTTGGGCTGGAGTGCATACCTCGGGCTTCAGCCATTTCTGTATCCCTAGAAGCCGGAGACGGACTGGCAATTGACCCTTCAGGCCCCAGATAAAACTGCCTAGCAACGCTCCTGATCCCCCTTTTCAATACACTTTGTTGTCAGCAGGTTGTCTTCCTGCCTGATTCTATACATTGCTACCTTACCTTACTCAGCCCCAATCAGCTTACTTTATGGTTCAAATGTATTTGTTTCTATAATTGGTTTATTTATTTATTCTTCTGTTTTTTCTATGTACCAATAATTTACTACTGTGTATTTTAGTCCATTTGCTGTGACTGTACGCCTGTTGTTTTGTTTACAATACCGTTGGATAAATTTTGACCATCTTACACGACTTGAGCGCTGACTTTTTGGACTTTTGAAAAGTGTGCTAGAAGCCCAAAAAATACTTTGTCTTCTGTTCTAAGCACCTGCGTCAGCATTGCTCAATTTATTGTTTCATCTGTAGTTCTCTATAAAAAGGGTTTAGTTAAGTATACGTAGATTATACTCCTTTACTTTAAATACCACTACAATCTTCTACAAACTCAAACATTGGGATCCAGAGCCAAAGCTCGGCTACTGACCATTTCCTACTGGTCTGCTACTGTCCCTAGTTGTAAAATAATATATACACAGTTGGGTCACGTTATTATGACCACTTCTTACTTTTTGACATCGGCAGTGCATAGTTCATGAAGGAAGTCACATGTTGTGAGCTGGATTGGTGGGTATATCATAGCTCATATCATAGATCATGAAGAAAGTCACGTATTGTGGCTGGATTGGTTAGTATATAAGGAGTGACAAAGACTGTCTGTACACATGTAGGGGCGATTTGTCAGAGTTGCAAAAAGGGAAATGGTGGCTTTTAGGTCAAGGGTAGCAGAATTTCTGAAACTGCACGGTTTGTGAACTTGTGTGCTGCTATGGTGAAAGTGAGTGGACAGATTTCCCGATTGGGAATAGGCGTCATGGAAACTGCAGAGCACCACATGCCATGGATGTCAAAGGCAGCCAACACACTACAGTGGAGCAGCTGCCTGCTAATATGAACCAGGGGGCTTTGTGTCTAAAACAACAGTTTAGTGAACCCTACTGTGTTTGGGGCTCCAAAGGGCAGGGTAGGTTACACAGGGTTCACTGAACTGGTTGGCAAAGTGTTGTCATTACTAATGAGTCACATTTTCTGCTTTATCAAATGGATGGACATTAGTGTGTCAGGCAAGAAATATCAGAGAACAAACAACCTGCAACCATTGTAGGATGAAACACAAGCTGGTAGTGGAAGGCTTGCAACGTTCCTGCGTTATTATGGGGCTCCGCTTATAACTAGGATGAATATAAGTCAGAACGCTGTAAGTTGGGGACTGCCTGTAATTATTTTCAGGGAGTACAATGCATATTATAATTATTTGGGTACATTGTATTTTGGAATTCATTTTAGGGGGTACAGTGTGTAGTATATGAAATTTCTGGGGTACAGTGTATATTATAATTAATTTTCAGTGTACATTATGTAACATCATTAATTTCAGGGGAAGCAGTATATAATATGATCTCTGGTGTATGTTGTATTTTACAATTAATTTTAGGGGGTGAGATGTTTAATATAATTAATTTTAGGGGGTGCTAGTTACAGGAAAAGTCAGAACTACAGAGACTATTATTACGGCTACGCTCGATCTAGTTAAACCTACCTACAGTCTTCTGTTACTGGCACATGACCGCCTAGACCAGTAGAGGCAAGAAGCCCCTTCTGTCTTCTCTCCAGGGTAACCCAACAGTTTCTGACAGCTGACCATCTGCTTTGGGTTTGTGACATCCGAAACCTGATTTTTCACAGTTTTTGTTGAACCAGTGTCAATCCGAAGAAGGACCTATTCGAGCATCAATAACCTTGACCTTTGAGGGACAGGCTGTAAGAAAAAAATAAAAAAAGTTATTTAAATAAAGAGTGCAGATAAACTTATCCTTCACCCCTCACAAATCATTGTGATGCCAGCCCTGTCCCAGTTACCCTTAAATAACATGTAATATATCAAGATTAAGATATATAACAACAAAAATAAATAAAAAGTCTGTAATGCTATATGATTTGAAAAAAAGGTAACTGTAATGTAAACTAAAAGTCTAAAAACTAAAATAAATCCCTAAAAAACACTGCAAAAAGCATAACTGTTAAACTAGCATGTACTAATTATAGACCCAAGACCCAAAATAACCTGAACCTGAACCAGTAGTAGCGCCGGTAAATAATAAGGATGAGGTAATTAAAAAAGCTCTTTACAGTCACACAATGAATGTAGGTCATGCTCATGTCATGTCGGAGGTGTAAGCAGATCACAAGTAATGTATAATGTAACAAGCCAATGCACGTTTGCAGTTATAAGAGATTTACCTCGTCATGGTCAGCCATTGTTGGAGGTACCTCACAAAGTGTTCAGTATCCATAATAGATAAACCCTAACAATAGTGAGTCTGAAGCACCAGTAGTCAAGTAATCACATGTACATAGACTGACGGGTAATGAAATTGCTACCATTCTCTGCTAAGGTGAGCAATTACAATTATTACACTATATTCAGGGGCCTATATATTTATCTACTAAGGAGAATTTATATACCTATCTACTGTGAGCCTTATATATCTACTTACTGGGGGGCCTATAAACCTACCTACTGGGGGGGCCTATAGACCTACTTACTAAGTAGGGGTACATACCTATCTACTGGGGGGCTATATACCTGCCTACTGGGGGGCTTATATACTTACCTTCTAGAGGCCTATATACCTACCTACTCAGGGAGCCTATAAACCTAAGCCTATCTGTTTGAGGCCTAAATACAAACCTACTAAGAGGGCCTATATACCTACCTAATGAGATAGCTATATACGTACCTACCAACCTACCTGGTGACCTATATACCTACGTACTGGTGGAGCCTAAATACCTACCTGCTGGAGGGCTGAATACATACTTTACTACCTAATGAGGAGCTTATATACCTACCTATTGAGGGGGGCCTAAATATCTACCTACCTACTGGGGTCCCTATACACCTACTTAATGGGAAAGCCTTTATACTTATCCAATGGGTGGCCAACTTACCTACCTACTTAATAAGTGAGTCTACCTATCTACCTAATTTGGGGGTGTAACTATCTATTAAATTGGGGGTTTACATGCTTACTATATGGGGACACAAACGAAGACTAAAACTGGGTGCACAAACAGAAGCTCCATAGCCAACTGGGGGTATTTTTACTGTTTGGGACACAATGGGGTCATTATTACCATTTGGGGTGCTATGGATGGGAAGTTTATATAGAGGTGGCATACAAGTAGAGAGGTGCTGGAAAAGTGCAGAGTCTAAGATGTGTGCTGGTAAATTCTGCAGGGATTAGTTGTGGCCGGGAGAAGTTGTTATGGTCTGGACCAGAAAAGGAACGGGAAAGTGAACGACTCATCAGAGTCATAAGAGTCACTGGAAGTCAGTGCCGACCTGAACTGGTATCTGACAACAATGTGGCCACTATATGACGGCATCGTAGGTTATATTGGTGCTTATATAGTGGCAGCCTACACTTGTTCAGTCTATAATGGCTGTGGTATCGAGATGAGGGATGAGGGATGGAGGGGGCCAATGGTTGCCATGTTAGCCAGAGGTCAAACAATGGATAAAGAACACTTTATTTAGTAAAAAAAAAAAGAATAAAAATATAAAAATACACATAATAGGTATTGCCGTATCTATAACGTTCCAATCTTTGCAGTTATTGTGTTACTTAATCTGTACAGTAAATGCAATCAATAAATAAATAAAAAAATAAATAAATCAATAAATAAATAAAAACTCCATGCCAAAATAGAATTTTTTTCTTCATCTAGCCTCACAAAAAACGTATTAAAAAGTAATCAAAAACTCTTATGTACCTTGTAATGATACAACATCAATAAACATCAATTTATCCTGCAAATAAAAAGCCCTCACACAGCTCCATCGGCAAAAAAAATAAGGTATGGCTCTAAAAATGTTGTTACATGAAAAATATGATTGTTTAAATGGATTTTCCAGCAAAAGAAAATTAGTTTGGAATGAGACCAGGATGGGGAATAAAATTACACTTACCCCAGGTCCCCCACCACCACAGCTCTTGAGCTCCCAGTGATCTGCTCCTCTTTGCTTCCAGTTTCTTGTTCTGACACACAGAAAGGTGAGAGGAGCTGATCCCGACAAGCTCTGGAGCAGCAGCAATGGGGGATTATGAGATTAATACAACTTTTTAAAACTTTTTCCGCAAACTGGCCCCATTTTATATGAATTTTCTTACACTGGACAAACCCTTTAATAAAGAATAATTATCCATGGCACACTACACCATAGTCACTGCAAAAAGGGAACACATTGTGGTACACAGCCATGAAGAGTCGTTGTCCGGTGGGAGATGGGCTCCTGCTGAAGTTTTTGCACCAGGGCCGACAAACCTTTAGTTACGTCTCTGGTTGTCAAGGTGGCTGATTCTGTTAAAGGAGCACTTGACTAGCACTGTTATAAGTCAAACGCTTGTATTGTTCATGTGGTCAGTGGGGTTGTGGCTGGCGCTGATATGCACTAAGTGTAGCTACTCTTAGGAGTGAATTTTTTGTGACTGGCAACAACCCATGTATTTATAAATCCATGGATGTGTATTCGTGTCTCCGTCTCTATGCTCCAGATTCAGAACGCCCTTGTTCCTGACTCTAGCTCTGTCTGTGCTGATCAATGACGTTCCTTGCATCAAATTTTATACAGAAGTTCAACTTCCCTTCATACTTTGTATGGTGGTGTCTGTGGAAATTCATTACTAATACTGACATGATTTGTAAGAATTCCAGGTAAAATCTCTCTGAGAGGCAGATTGCTCAGAAATAAAAAGGTAGAAGTGCAGTTACCAGCATTAAGTACAGCTGACAAGCTGAAAATGCTGCGCATATTAAAATATCCCTGGGCACCATCAGACCCTCTGATTAACCACATAGAGGACTTTATCAGCTTTAACTGTAATAATCCCTTTGATCTTATAACTTTACTTGTTCAGAATTAACCAAAATCTAAAAATAAGGCAGATTATACATCATTTACATTCTATATAGCAGTGACTGGCAGTCAATGGAAATATCATCTGCAAAGCAGAGTGACCCACATACAGAAATCTGAGATAAAACATAAATGCAATATGACACTAATGGGATCTATGTACTTAAAGCTTTATTAGTATTTGTTACATGTGTTTCTTCCTTTCTGCTCCACAAAAACTAGGGGCAACATGTATCAACGTTGGCGCTGACAGGCCAATTCTAAATAGCTTTAAGGCAGTGTAGAATGCGCCAGAATATATGAAGCTGTTCTTCTGCAGGTCATACATACAGGCGCAATGTAGTGACAATGCAAATCTGACTCAGACTACCTTTAACTTGGTCTGGCTGTTCTAACTGTTCTGCGCCTAGATATGATGTAAAAGATTCATAAATGTGTCTAATTCTACGAATGTGGAGCGACACGTCTCCAGAACGCCCCAAATCTTTGCAGAATAACAAAGTGTCGTACAGGCGCCTGTTGAGGTAAAGTTTGGAGTGTAACTGTTCATACATCTATAGAACTGGGCTACAGCAGCTTTTTGATGCCATAAAACTGCCGCAGCCCCCTTCATACATGTCGCCCTAAGAGTGCAGTCTTTGTGGCACTAGTCTATGGGGAAATCTACAGTTCTATCAGAAGGATTGTCATATGGGCACTCTACAGATGCCTTGAAGTTGTTCTTAAAGGGGTTTTATCGTTACAAAGATCATGTCTCAGATTATGGGGACAGTAAAAATAAGCAGTTTTGTAATTGGGTTGCATTACCTCTGTCACTTGGTTTAGCAGATATAAGCATCTCTGTAAAACTGTCTTTTATTTCTGCTGTTGCTGGGTCAGAATGCCCCTGGGTCGATTCTGGTACCCTAGACACGCCCCCTGCACTGTGATTGGCTGGCTGACATTTCATTCAGCCTGTTGGGATACGCCCCTATACAGGAAACGCCCCGGCGACGCCCCATGCGCTGTGATTGGCTGCCTGCACACTCTGTGTTTACTCCCCTCTGAGCTGTTAAAATCGATAGTGAAACCAAAGTCTGCTGGCTCTATGTACATCTCTCAGCTTTAGGGTCAATGTTCTGGGCAATCACTGGCTGTTTAAGGGGCTTTTGCCAAGAGGTCGATTCACCTCCTCACAGATCCAGTCCTTAAGCTTGCTACTTGGAAAAGAAGGCGTTCTGTTCCTCAGATCGAATGCAAGCCCCGCCTCCTTATGACGTCATCACCTGTATTGTATAACATAAGGATTCAACACTGTGTCTACATGAGCTGCTTGTATAGAGTAGTGCTTACGTGATCAACCCTACAATACAGAGGTTGGGAGTTCAAGTACCCGCAGTAGTGTTTTGTTTGTTTTTTTATTTAAAATTTATACACATATGTAAAGATATGAAAATATATGTGTGAACAACTATCATTTTATTCATATACACACACAAAGCTCCCCTATATAGTGTCCCATCCTTGCAGTCACACCAAGCACTTCCAACATACGTGATACAATGCATATATTCTGGGGATGAGACATGATATAGGGGAGCCCTGTATGTGTATATATATCATTATAGAGATTAACATATATATTTTAGGTCTCTCTACATATGTGTAGAATTTAGGGGGAAAAAAAAATATACCCTGTGAGGGACTAGAACTCCAAACCCCTTTGTTGTAAAAACAATAAGTCTATCACTGCTCTACCTCTGCACCACCAGCCCAAGTCAGTTACAAGATGAGCAGGGCCTTCTTTGAAAGCTGATTTGCTTCTCCACATGTCACTGACAGGAAGCAGAGATCTTAACAGCTGCTGGCTAAGACATATGACAGTTGCTTGCTGGAGTTTGGAGCCTCAAGGCTGCAGACATAAGCAGGCAGGAGGCTACAGAGCTGTTATATCCAGACAACATTCTGCATCCCCTGCTTTAAACAAAATGATGATGTCACAGTTCTTCAGTGAGGGAAGACACGCCTCCTGGGAGGAGAGACATGCCTGGTGACAGGAGAGACACGCCCCTGTATTTCAAACTCAATCTGAGAAAATTAGCTGGACAGCACGAGCAGCTCAAACGATAACACCCCTTTAAATAAATTGCACCAAGTAGCAAGATGCAGAAAAACCCAATATCTGGTCTTCACTATGAGTTTTCGGCTTATACGGAAAACTCATCTATAGAGACATACACAGTATGAAAAAGATGTGAATTTATTAAGTGGCATGCTACAATAGAGATAGATAAGTGGTCCACCACCAAACCAAGAACTGCTCAACCATTAAATGGATTCTCCAGGACTATCTATTTATTTGTTATAGGACTCACAACTGTATTATTTGAAATTTTGTAATTCATACTTATTAAAAAATATTTACCTGTCCTGCTCTGCAAAACCAAAGAGCCCTGTCCTCCCTTCCCCCTACCTCCTGCAAACCACCTGCTCATTGATCACATGGCCTCAGTGAACGTTTTATCACTCAGAGGGTGTGTTTTGAAGCCAGGCTCAGCTCAGGAACGCTCCTCTGTAGTGGGCGTGACCAGAGCAGAGAAGGATCTGGCTGCATTCACTCATGCAGGAGAAGGGGAACTGTCTGTTTATTTTTTAATCCTGGACTTACTAACACTAATGGGAGCAGAGGATGGAAGTTCAGTGCTGTGGGGTTGTGTACTGCTGTCAAGAAAATAATGACTGCAGCTCGGTACAGTTTACACAGTGACTCATGAGTTCAAGCTATCATCATTATCATGGCAGCAAGTATAGAGCTGGGGGAGGTTACACACTAATGACAACACAAATTCTAGCAGTGGAGGGAAGTACTAGATTGCAGTGCAGTCTGGGAGTTGTAGGAAAGAGATGCTGGAGAACTATTGACACTCCCACAAGCAGGACATTTCACTGCAAAAAGTGATAGATGATAGATGAATAAGGAGGCAAAAGAAAAGAAACAAAACATATGAAGGCAGTGGAATATCTTTACTTTTCCATATAAATGCTGTTTATAGTGTTCTATGAAATGTTTAAACTCCCAAATAACCCCTTTAAATTTAGATTTAGAATAGGTATTTTAGTGCCTGCAACCTCTTGATCATCTCACTCAGATCCACACCTCTAAAAACAAGTAAATTAAATGGGTTTCCTCATCAATAAATATCTTTTGTATGAATCATTAAAAATTAACAAGATTTTCCATTTACATGCCATAAAAAAATTATGCTGTAAAGAGTTGATTTGCATACATAAAATGGTACTATCTGGTTTTCATTGCATTAGAAATTTGCATGTCCACCTAAGGAGCTGATTGCTGACGGACACACATCCTCAGTCACTCTCCTCACAGCTAGTCCTGTGTGTAGTGATCCTATGTCCACTGCAGGGCAGCTAACACAGATGGCTTTCTGCCTCGATAGCTATATTTTCATAAGTTTATAAGGCCTTTCATAGGTTTATAAGGCCTTTGGTTTTCCTGGAAGAGAGGTTTGCAATTACACTGCCAAACAGCATTGGGAAAAAGGTTTAAAGCTAAGTATCAGAGCGAGTGAACGAGTCTGCAAGTGTGTCTTCTTTCAAGTGTGTCTTGTATGCCATCCTTGACCAACAGTTCGAGGATCCATATTGCTGTGCGAGATGTGGCACACTGCACTTTTAGATGCCCTTATCCTGGATCTAAGGCCATGTTCACACGACTTAAAATGGGCAGTATTTCGGTCCATAATTACGCGCTGAAGTGCGCAAATTACGGGCTGAAAACGGCCCATTCATTACGGTAATCCACAGTTCTCTATGAGAACTATGGATTACGTCTCCTCTAATTGACATGTGAATTACCAGCGGCGTATACGCGCTGCTGATAATGGAAGTCTATGGGCCGGCGAGGTGCCGGCCCCCCGCTCACTCCCCCGCTCTCGCCCCGCCCCCGTTCACACGGCTTAACTGCGGGACGTAATTACGCCCCGCAATTACGCCGTGTGAACCTAGCCTAAATGAGCAAGTGGCAACACTGAGATCCATTGCCAACTTGGAAGTGAGTTTGCTGCTCACTGAGCAATCACTCACAGGTGTAGATGCTGGGGAGGATGGTAGCATGGAGGTGCAGGGGCATGAGGCAGCTATAACGGTAACAGTTAGAAAGAAGGGTAGAGGGAACAGTACCTCAATGAGCAAAGTGACCAGCCACACAAATTCAATGTATGACGTTAAAGTAGTACCAAAGGTTATATTCACATTCCACAGGATCACATGAAAGTTCTGTGATGATGAATCTTCTATATTAATATTGATAAAATGTTTTTTTCACTGTTAAATTACGTGCAAAATTATTCACATCCTTGATAGTCTGGTACAGATCAAAGTGATATTCTGGCGCAAAACCTAAACCCTTAGATAGTAGATAGAGTTCCTTCTCAGACAAAATATAAGACGATAAGTTCACTACTTCATTTGACGGTGATACGTTTTCTTGGCATATCTTCGATTCCGTTGTACATTTCTTTTTCCTATGCTTTCTTCCTGCTCTACGAGGTCGTTTTTGAAGTGCCTCCTGATTCTCTCCCCTAGCCTAGTCCAGATGAATAGACACAGAAAAAAATGGCTCAAGGTAGAGGAATTTTTCCGTTGCGGTCTTTCGAGATGTTCTTGTTGCAAGTTTGCGATACAAACTAAAAAGGTACAAGGTCTCATAGATGGTAGAGAATTTATCAGTTTTTAAATTGCGAGTCAATGAATGTTTATTGTATAGAATGCTCTCAGTGTAAAATCAGATATGTGGGATGTACCACTAGACGTTTGAAGGACAGGGTGAGAGATCAGGTCTATGGTACTCAACATACAGAAAATCGTAATGTATCTAATGTTTCTAAGCATTTCTTTCATGAACATCAGAGTGACCTTACAAATTTGAAAGTGTTCCGTTTGGAGTCATTAATGAAAGCCAAAAGAGGGGGAGATAACAAACGCTCCCTTCTTAATAGAGAGGGATATTGGATCCTTATGCTGAATTCAGCATACCCTTTTGGCTTTAATTACAGAACTGACCTGATCTTAAATTATTGAGTGTTGTGGTTTTTTTTTTTTTCTTTATATATCTATGTATGTTTCCCTTTAAGGCATTGACTTTATATGAAGAGCCACATAGGGTGTTACCCTTGTTATGATTAAGGATCAGATGATCTGAAATGCGTCAACTGGGAGCATGGCTCTTTGCACTTTGTGTGTTTTTGTGGTTTCTACCTATTTTTGCTGCTTTTAGAAGAATCAATAAATGCCTTTTGTACTACTTTAACGTCATACATTGAATTTGTGTGGCTGGTCACTTTGCTCATTGAGGTTCTGTCTACATATACAAGTGGAGGACTTGTTTGGACCGTGCTACAAGCTGTTTTCAGGTGAGCTGAAGTTTTTCTTTATATTTCCTAGAGGGAACAGTGTCAGGGAGGCTAGTCCTGAACTGGCACACCCCAACAAATTTGCAAGATTGGCAGATGAGGGGGATATCAGCTCAGAAATGGAACTGCTGCAGCAAGACAATACCCCCATCTGCTCCAGTACGATGGGGAATAGGAGTGCATGTCAAGCTAGACAGGTGCTGATAGTTGGGGACTCCATTATTAGGGGAACAGACAAGGAAATCTGTCACAAAGACTGGGATCGTCGAGCAGTATGTTGTTTACCTGGGGCCCGAGTTCGACATAGAGCAGATCGGGTTGACAGATTGCTGGGTGGGGCTGGTGAGAATCCAGCTGTCATGGTGCACATTGGCACCAATGACAAAGTTAGAGGTAGGTGGAGTGTCCTTAAAAACGATTTCAGGGAATTAGGCCAAAAGCTCAAGGCAAGGACCTCCAGGGTAATATTTTCAGAAATATTACCTGTTCCACGGGCCACACCAGAGAGGCAGCGGGAGATTAGAGAGGTAAATAAGTGGCTCAAAAATTGGTGTAGGAAAGAGGGATTTGGGTTTTTGGAGAACTGGACTGACTTTTGTCTTGGCTACAGACTCTATGCTAGGGACAGGCTGCACCTAAATGGGGAGTGTGCAGCTGTATTGGGGGACAAAATGTCCAGTAAGTTGGAGGAGTATTTAAACTAGGGATTGGGGGAGGGAAACTACAAAGATAGTGAAGATAGAGAGCTGGGAATTAGTAATAAAACGGGGTGGAGTGGAGGGAGGGGGTGTAGCAATAGTTAAAAAGATCAGGGAGAAAGGAATAAAAACAGAAAAATCTCTAAATTGCATGCTGACCAATGCCAGGAGTCTGACCAACAAAATAAATGAACTAGAATTATTAATTGCTGAATAAAAATATGACATAGTGGGGATACCTGAGACATGGCTGGATGAGAGCTACGACTGGGCGGTTAACTTACAGGGTTACAGTCTATTTAGAAGAGATCGTAAAGACCGGGAGGGGGAGGTGTCTGTCTCTATGTAAAATCCTGTCTGAAGCCAATACTGTGGGAAGATATAGGTACAGGTAATGAACATGTGTAATCATTATAGGTAAATATACATGGGGGTAACAACAATAATATGATACTAATAGGAGTCTGCTACAGGCCCCTAAATATAACAGAACTAGTGTTGAGCGATTTTTATCGACAAAGTTGAAATCGGCAAGGTTTTTATGGTGATCGAAATTTCCAGATCATGCGATAAATAAGGTTAAAATCTGTGCATCATCTATTAAGATCGCGCCTTTTTCGGCGCTTCCTGTAATTTTGGCGGCCAGCAAATCAGATTACAGAATAGAGCAGGTGAGATGTGTGTGCGACGTCATGACTGGGATGTGTATGGTTGCGATTGGCTGGAAAAATCACATGACCTCGTTTTACATAGAACAGCGTTTCCTGTTTCAGCCTCAGTGTCTCTCAGCGTCTCATAGGGATAGGACCTGCGTTCTGCCTGTGGCCAAACAGCTCAGCGAAATTAGTCTATTTCTGCACAGAGAAACCTCTACTATTAGCTGTGATCCTTCCAATTTAGTTAGATTAGGGATTTGAACATTTTATGTAGTTAGCTAGAGAATTTTAAAGCAGAATCTACCACTGTAAATTCACGGCGGTGGGAGCGGGGGGGGGCGGGGGCCCGCGGGCGAACACAGACAATATCTATCTTTAAAGAACACTGGAGAAAGTTACCCAAGACTTAGTTAGACATTGTAGTTGAATATCTTTATTTTTAACAGTGTGCTATTGAAATTTTCCTGATATTGGGCAGCCTGAACTTATATTGGATAAACATCATTTCTAGTAACTGCAGGTCTCTTTGTTAGCTGCAAAACTCCACTTTTATTATCATATACATTTCAGATAGGTGTTCAATTTTACCCATTACACCTGTGACTGTTGATATATCCACCTTGCACTTAAATTACAAACCAGCAATCTGTAGTCCGCACAGGTTGTTTGTTGCCAAAAATACCGTGTATCGTACGAAAAACATCAGTTACGTGTTTTTTTGACTTTTGCGCACCCCCCACGTTCATTGACGCGCATCTACGAAATCTTAAAAAAAGCAATTCTATATTCCCACAGGAATTGAAAGGTCAAAAAATACCGTTTTTTATACAAAACATAACATAG